>WMED01022753.1:0-11600 GCA_019650415.1 Pipa parva | reverse complement strand
TAAGACAGGTCAAGTTCTCGGCCTCAAAGCAAAGTTATACATCCTGTAATGTAAACCATGCCAGCCTTAAATAAAGTTGGAATAATAAAGCAGATAATACCATCTAGACCAGACCTGGGCAAACTACAGCCCGTGGGCTGGATTTCTAAGACTGGCCTGCTACAAGATGTTAAAAAAAGGGGGGGCTTGGCCAACTGCCATAGGCATCAGCTCACTAGACACGCCCCCAGTTCTCTGAAGCCATTCACGCGGTCCAATGGCAAAAATAATTTACCACCCCTGAGCTAGACCAATGTATTGGAGTTTGAGAGTCCAGTCCATTCCAAACTCATTTTGCGTCTCGAAATATGGTTTCTTCTCATGTCAATATTTACTATAAACTACATGGGAGTCCTACCCAATTCATGTGTTTTGAAATTGATTTTAATTTTTGGATTTAATAAAGGAGACATCAATCTTTATTATTTGCTTTAGGTGTCCTTTTCTCTATGTCTTATCTAATGTGGTAGCTGGCCCATAGCAGCCTAACCCCTATGTTACAGATGGTATATTACTAATTCAGTGTGCTAGATGCACTAATATGCTTTATACAGTATCTTAGATCAATACCTTTTTTGGTGTTTTGACTCTTTAGTGACTGAAGGTTCTACAGATCTTTACAAGATACTTCTATTTCTGCCCCCCTTTTTAGTTCTTGATTAGCAGACAGTCCCATTGGGGTGGCTGTCATGCTTTGTATTTTGGGAAATATATAGTTAATCACACCATGCATATAAATATCCCTAGTTGGTTTTTTAAAAAAAAGGAAGATTTATTGAAAGTTGCCTCATTTTTACAATTGTTTTTGTACAAATGAGAAAAAATGTCACAAAACTTAATGGGTTCTAAAAGGATGAAATGTAACGTAATTAAAATGAACCTTAAGAATTGTACCTGCACAAAATGCTTTAAGCCAGCACCTTACCTGAGTATTTGTTAAGGATGGATGAACAGTGCTCCAGCACTTGATAGTATTCTCCTTCCAAAAACTTACACTGGCAGTAATTTAGCAATAATGGTGTTATCTTCATATCTAAATCAATCCAATCAGGAGAGCCAGGCTGTTCCTGAGAAGAAGAATTCAAAGTAATTAAAAAAAAAAATAATAATAATTTTATCAGTGAGACCTTTTATATTTGTGGATATTACACACCTTCATTTGCAAAGATTTCAGGCAGGCAATTGCCTCATAATATTTTGCAGCTGCTTCAACAGTTTTCCCTTGTTTGAAAAGAAAGTTTCCCTCCTGATGGAGAAGTGGCACAGTTGCCAGCTTCTCCTCATCAGTCATTGCCCATGCATCTTGTCTGTATGAACCAGGTTCTTGCACCTAAGGAAGGAATGTAGCATTACATTTAACTACAATTAGTAATATAGTTTAAGGCTCAAAAGACACAAATTCAGCCTATTATTATGGTTATCCAGAGGAAGGCAAAAAAAAAAAAAACTTTTTGAATCCAAACATGGCAATCAGAATATTTTCCTGCATCAACTCACCTCTAGTTATCTAGTACCCATAATATTCCTACACAAGAAATGCATCCAGGCCCATTTTGAGCTCTTTTAGTGAATTCATGACAACTACATGAAACAGCATTCCATAGCCTCACTGCTCTTACAGTAAAGAAACCCTTTCCATGATGTTGCAAAACCCTTCTTTAATCTAGATTTATGGGATGTACCCTTGTTATACTTACAGTCCTTGGTATAAAATCAATCATGGCTGAGATCTCTGTACTGACTTTTGATATATTTATACATGGTTTTTAGGTTACCCGTGTCTTTTATCTACACTTCAATCTTTCTTGGGACTGTAGTATGCCCATTACTTTATTTGCTTTCCTTTGAATCCACTCAAGCTCAGCTTCTTGTGCACTGGTTCCCTAAACTGTACACAATGTTCAATATGCAATATGAGGAGTGATTTATAAAGCTGTACAACTATGTGATGGTCATGTGCATTCTGACGCACCTCATAATCTATTTGTCGTGGTAGCAACTGCTTGACACTTGATTAGCCACCAACTGATCCAGATCCACAGAATACTGTCCTCCTTTGTGTTAATTACTTTACACAGTTTAGTATCATCTGCAAATATTGAAATTTTATCATGCAAGTTCATTAAAAGACCAGTAACAAACGAAAACTAAAAATTCCCATTTGGATTTGCATTGCAGTTGTTCTAATACAGCATTTGTAAAAATGTTATCTATGTAGTTTAATTAATAATTTTACTGCTATATGTGTTTTTATCTTTACGAATGACAGCCATGTTGTTTAAAGGCCAGGTACACTCGGGCTGTTTTGTAGCTAAGCTGGAAATATAGTATCCATTGCCTGTGGGATTATCTATACAGGCTATTTGTTTTGCACCATAGACAATAATGACTGATTAAAAACAGCTCAGCTACAAAAACAGCCATTGTGGCCCTGTCCTAACAGATCTCACCCAGTCTCACAGTCTTCTATGGTGCTTTAGATAATGTATGTTCATGAAATGTGACCAATTTTGGAAGCCAAGTATAATTTTATACAAACTCACATCTTGAGTTTATAGTAACTATAAATACATTAGATACATATTCATTTTTGGTGTTACTGTTCTTTTAATGAATATATTGAAACAAACATGGCTCAAAACTAACCCCTGAGGTACCCTACTAGTAACAGTTACCCGAGTATGTACCATTGAGAACCACCCAATCTTTTCTACCAGTGATCCAGTTACTAACCCACTTACATTTTCCTCCAATCCAAGCATTCTCATTTTATGCACCATGGTATCAAATGCTTTGAAAAGGTATATGACATTATCCCAGTCCAATCTAAAACAAACCTACTTACAGAAGTATATTAAATTAGTGTGAAAGGACAGATACCTCATTAAACCCATGCTGATATGGAATTATGCCTTTACAATAAGATACTCCAGAATAGCATCTCTTAAAAAGCCTTCAAAGATTTTACCCAAAATAGAAGTTAGACTTACAGGTCTATTGTTTCCAGGCTTACTTTTTTGACTCCTTTTTCAATAGGTACCAAATTTTCTGTACTCCAGTCCTGTGGAACAGTTGCTTTCATTAGAATCTTAAATATTAAATATAATGGTCTGTCTATGACTGTAGTTATTTCCCTTAAGACCCTGGGGTGTATATTGTCTGGACCTGGAGATTTATCTATTTTAAACATTAAAGTATAGGGCACTTTACTTTGTCCTGGGTTATACAGGGAACATTTAAGGGTGCATTTATTTTCTCTCTTCATTTTACCCAACAGTTCATTTTCTTATGTGAATAAAGTGGAGAATACTTTCATAAATTTGCTTTCTTCTCATCGCCTTCCACAATAACCCCTTCATTTATTTTAAAGGGCCAACGTGTTCTGTTTTTCTGTTTATATAACTGAACATTTTGACTCATGGGCAATTAATCTGTTTCTAACTTAACCACTTTTATTTGTTGCGTTTTGTTTTTTTTTTTTTTTGCATTATTTATTTTGAACCCTATTCCTTTGTTGTGCTTCTACACCGCTTATTTTAGTAGCTTAAAAGCTTTCTTTTTGGCATTTACATTTATTAAAATAGGCTCTTTTATTTTATATTTATTATATCTCTCACAATTAAGGGGGTTATTTTCTAAAGTCCGAATTCGACTGTCGAATTCTCAAACAATGGATTTCCATAGCAAATCTGCAACTGTGACAATTCTCTTATTGTAAAGTCACAACTGCGACAATATTTCCATAGTAAAGTCACGACTGTGACAATATTCAAATTATAAAGATGTTATTGCAACAGTAGCAGTCTATTGCAACTGTCTTTAGCTGGTGAATTCACACCTTTATGCAACTATTTGGACTTTAGAGAATAACCCACTAATAGCGAAGAAAATCTCCAATTTGGCATCTGTACATTCATTTTTGAGGACATTGTCTCAGTCCATCATCTTTAAGCTGAGATAATTTAGCCTTCCTAAAGTTAAAGTGTAAGTAAACCCTGTATATAAATAAAGCTCTATTTGCCTACTGTCAAGCAATAAATCGATTAAGAAATTCCTGACTCACCTCTTAACTCAGTAGAGCTCAATATCCCTCTGCAACTGCATTGTTTCAGTGACTGTTTCTGCTATGGGCAGTATAGAGGTAATAACACGCCACCTCCTCTAACTGACTTTTCGACAGTACAGGTTGTGGAGCATGTGCAGATGAGACCTGTCCCACAGCTCTTATCTGCAGGGCAGGTCTTATCTGCACATGCCCAGGGCTATAAACAGACCCGTCAGATAGGAGAGGGGGAGGAGAGATTGGGTCTCTGTATAGTTTGTGACCTCACTCAGGGGGTGGGGCTTATCAGCACTGCTCAGGAAGCGTCTGTACACAGAATGTGAGGGAAGCAGGGCTGTTTGATTAAGAGGTGAGAACTCTTGATCCCAAAATCGTTTTGATATTTTAATGTTTAAGTTTAGGTTCAAACTCTATAAATGTAAAATACATGTATAGTTTTGTCCTTAACTTTACACTTTAATGTTTTAGTGACCCCTTCACAAAAAAAAAAAATCCCATTGAAAGACAAGTGAAAATGTATGATACTGGGGTCAATTTTTCCGAGGTGCCTCACTACCTGCACCTTTGATACTCTATTAGGTCTAGTGGCACCCCCCTTACTCCCTCTTAGTGGTTGCTGCACCAGTTAGGAATTGATCTCCTTTAGTTATTGACAAAAATCTGGCTACCACAGAAGCATTATTTAATAGCATAGAAAAATAGAGACTATAGATAAATAGGTGATGTATTCTAGCTTAAATTCTTGCCAGTTTGTTGTCACAAATATATGAGTTCATTTGTGACTGGGCATATTAAAAAAAAAAAAAAAAAAGATTATTTTTTTCAAAAAGATAGTTTTTTTGTGCCGATTTATTTTGGAAATATGGACCCCTATGTAATAAAGGTAAATGTGTTTCCACTGCAAGTGAAAATAATATTCTGAAGCCGAAATTTAAACTGTGGGGATAAGTTAATATCTAATAAGTATCTAGGATCTTAAGCAAATTGTAAAATCAATAGGGTAGTGTAGAATAGTAATAGATCATCTGCATATAAAACGGCGCTAAATTTTGCAGTAAAAGAGATTTTTTTTTCTTGTTCTGGCGATTGCGCTGTCGTAAGACTCATCTGCAGATCTGTGATGCAGCAATGTGTAGCAGTTAAATCCACCAAAATGCTAATTTAAAAGTTGGTGTATTTAAGTAAAAATGATACATTAGGTATGAGAAGTTATAATTATCCACATTGCTGTATTTGATATATATATTTGAGATATTTTGGAAGTGGCATAGTTAAAGGGAATATAAATGGTCCCCAACACAGATAACTATGCAAACTGATTAACTTTTTTATAAATGGGTAAGAATTAAAATTTTTCAAGGTCCTGCTCTTTAGTGCATTTTCTTTGTAACAGCTCTGTTGGTAATGACTTGGGCTTCTGGTCCCTCATATTCCCTCCTGAGCCTTTAATGTTTTCCATTTTTACATTATCAAATGTTTTTTCCCTTTTGTCAAGACATTCTGTCATGTGTTCTGTAAAATTTAAAACTCAAGTAATAAATATCAAATAAGTAATTTATTGAATAGTAAAATTAAAATCACACCCATCATCCCAAGCCCAAAGCATAGAAAGGAATGCTTAAGGTAACTTACAGCCAGTTAAACCAGCAATGAAGAAAGTTTGAGTGCATTCACCCCACAGCTGACAAATATATTCTTGTAGACAAAAGAAAAAAATAGATAAACTTTTGCCTAAGAGCCAAAAGAATCCTAACAAGATTTTAAGAATATATAACACAGTAGTTTTTTAATTAAGGCAAGACACACCAACTTACAGTTGCTATAAGAAGAAGGGCAATGCTTGTTTGTTTGGTAGCTTTCCCTGTTCACCAGGTGTCCTACTACCCTACTCCCCACAGTGATCTGTATAGAGCTATAGGGTCTACAGACCCCACAGTGATCTGTATAGAGCTATAGGGTCTATAGACCCCATAATGATCTGTATAGAGCTATAGGGTTTATAGACCCCACAGTGATCTGTAGAGCTATAGGGTCTGATTTAGTGTTTTCTTCTACCTCCTAAATTATTTTTTTCTGAGAACCAAATCAGTCCCAGTCCAAAATTTAAGCCACAGGAATTGAACTGGAATGCAGCTACTTTATAGTCAAGTATAGTTATTTTTTGCTTGGTAAGATGAAGTATAAAAAAAAATTATATATTTATAATAATTTTACTCCAAGTAAAACAAGCATGGAGTTCTCCTATAACATCCTTCAACACACACACTTATACAGATTCTTTCAAATACACTAAAATGTAAATACATATACAGGAATTCATCAACAGGGCCAATTGTGTTCAGAGGTACATACAGTATATAGTAATGTATAGCAACAAAGCAAGAATTATGAAAACCAACCTGCGGTTGATATGGGTTAACATGTTAAAATGACAGGTTTGGGCTTACCAATTTTTCAGATTAATTATATCAATAGAAGAAAAAAACAAGCATTTGGAGCAGAGGTTATTGGCAAAATCCTAGCCCTTCCTCCTCCTACCTCTGTGCAGCATTTACCATATTTTTCGCTCGATAAGATTTTTTCCCCCCTAAATTTGTGGGAAAATGCCCGTGCGTTTTATGTAGCGAATGCTCCTTTTCTTCAGAGTACTTGCCTTCCTCCTGGACATCGTACTAGCAAGCCACCTCCTGTCAGCGTATCTCCCATTTCAAAAAAGGTAAGTTGCGCTCCATTGGCGCCCCCCTCGGCTGTTCACTGTGGATTCCCAGTTGTGCCAATAGTGGCCAAATCCATGGTGAGTAGAGCCAAGAACCCTTGTGCCTTCTGCTCTGTTCACAGTGGATTTGACCGCATCCACAGTGAATAGAGCCGACAAGAGCTGAAGGGAGTGGAATGTGCCGACAGAATGCTGCTTACCTTAGTTGAATCGGACGATGCGCTTGACAGGGGGAGGCTCATTAGTACATTGCCTGGAGGAAGGTAAGTAAAGCTAAAACTGCCTGCCTGTGCATAAGTCAGAGAGTAGGATGACAGGCAGGTAGGAAAAGGGGGGAGGGAAGAGAAGGCAGACGGGAGAGGGAGGGAAGAGAAGGCAGACGGGAGAGGGAGGGAAGAGAAGGCAGACGGGAGAGGGAGGGAAGAGAAGGCAGACGGGAGAGGGAGGGAAGAGAAGGCAGACGGGAGAGGGAGGGAAGAGAAGGCAGACGGGAGAGGGAGGGAAGGCAGACGGGAGAGGAAGGGAATTTGGTTCAGAATGTTGTTTTTTTTATTATTATTTTACTCCTTAAAACCCTAGAGTGCGTCTTATGCTCAGGTGTGTCTTATGGAGTGAAAAATACAGTAAATTACTAAGCAGCTTTTGACTCTGAGCTGATTTAGATTGCTTTTCTCCAGTTTTTCAGTCACTCAGAGCTGACTTTCACCACGTTTTCTAAAGAAAGTGAAAGTAAATTTCAAATTGTTTCAGGAGTAGGAACAAGGGTTAGCTGAAAACCTCTTCAAAGGCTTTTTTTTTTCTTCAATTGCTGTTACCAACTCTGCCAAAATCTGTTACTTTAAAACTTGTTGAACTTGATTTTAGGTTGCCAATAAAGAAAAAGCTCCAGAACTCTGGATTGTGCTCCTCCCACCAGTGTTCTGGATATAGAAAACATTGTACCTTTTTATAGGCTATAATAAACAGCATTAGCTTGAAGACTGAACAGCTTGCTTTTATTCCACAGTAATGATTATAACAAATGTAATGTACACTGGGTGAAGGATTCTATGCAACGCGTAATTGCAAATTAAAACAATTAAATAGCAGCAAAATAAAAAATAACTATGTATAATAAAATATTTTTAAAATGTATAATAAAATATGAAAAAAAAACAATGCAACACTTTCCATTCCCATTAATACAAAATTGTTCTTGTTTCAGTCCTAAAAATGTGTATTCCTACACTGAGTTGCATTTTAATTTAAGTTGAAAAGAGTTAATTAAATTAGTTTTTAAGCTTTGAAAATCGAAAAATAAAAAAACATGCAAAAAGGAGGACAAACCTGTAAAAGACTGATGATAAAAATAAGGGGCTGAGGATCTTTTTGTAGCTCATCCAAATCAGTGTAGCCTAGTGAATGGTCATGAAGCTGAGCAATCCCTCCACAGCAGTGTCTTTGGCCATCACGAGGATCCTGCCCGGCTGCAATTCGACGCAGACTACGTGAAACTTGTGGGTAATCAATAACATGCTGATAGAGAAGTACAAAAAAAAAAATATAGGAAACAGATGCTTCATAAATAGAAAAACAAACTTATCAGGATATTCTAATGATGAAGACACAGACCAAATGAAAACACAAAGTAACGTTTAGCAAAACAGGAGCAAACCACATTGTCAGATGCCAAACAAACATTTAAAAATACATAGCAGTTTGTTAAAATATTGTCTGGCATGCATTGGGGAAACATTCTAATAATCATAAAATTGTCACATGCAATTTAACTTATTAAAAAATGTGTCTGATAAATCCGTTGTTAAATTATAATCAAAAGAAACAACATTGGCCAAGCATGTTTTTCCAACACTATAATGTTACACAAAAACATTGGCAGATCTTGAAGAAAGTCATGAATTCAGGTGAATTTCTTAAAAAACTACTGCTGATTATACCAGGGTTGATTCATCATGGGTGGTCTTAATAAATTTACTGCTGGAGGTCTTATTTCCAGTGCGGCCTCCTGCTTCTTGCTTTCTTTGGCATCCAACTCTATCATCCACTTCACTTCAGCCTTCCCTTCTTCATTGACAATGTGAGGAAGCAGAAAAGCAGTATTCTGACTAAATACTACTTCTGCGCTTGCTCATATCAGTAATGTTGAAGAGGTCTTAACCTTAAGGATGGATCATAACACAGCACATGAAGCAACCCATGATGAATCACTCTAGGTATAACGAGCACTTTTGTTCACCTTTAAGAAAAATGTCCTCCAGCATTAAAGTTACTGAATTTGGTTACTGCAGACACAAAACCTAGGGATTAAATGATAAATTTAAATTATTATTCATAAACTACGCACAGTAAATTAGACTGCATTGTCATTGTTTTTTTTCAGAATGTTATGATGACAATTTATATTGTAAGATCTATGGGGCAGGGACCTCCATTCTCTTGTTTCAATAACCGCTTGGTACCTAAAGTGACTTTCTTCTTGCTTTTTTAACTACAATTTATTTCATATGTACTATGTTAAGCACATTTTTTTCTTAAAATTATACTTTCATCTATACAATGATGAATTGCAACTTTCTAGTGGCCAATTGATTGCAGTTAACAGGATAACCTGTTGCCTCTATACTGATATAAAGAGTAATACAGTTTAAAAGATAGTTAGATAAGGTGATCATTTGCTGTATGATTTCACTATCAGGTTTGCAGTAAAAGCTCCAATGCGTTTCACCCTGCTGAGGGGGCTTCCTCAGGGAGTAGATCCCTCTACTCCCTGAAGAATCCCAAAAGCAGAGCGTTAGAGATTTTACTGCAAACCTGATAGTGAAATCATCACTTTTTAAAGGTGTATGATCGCTGTATCTATGTGAGTTCTTTTCCATTTTCATTAAAAATATGCTAAAATAATCTACACTATTTTAGTTTTATTCTATTAACAAAATACTGTTTATCTGGGGATACTGCTGCTCACAACTCGCTACAAGCACAATCTCTTATAGGCACAAAACAAGAGACTGAATTGTGAGTGATAATGTATTCTTATTCCTAGGAACTGTGTTAAGAGGTACTACACTATATAGATTTTTTATCTTCTATGAAAGCGCAGATCTTCTGATCTTTTAAATTGATAAAAAGAGTTTTGCTCCTTAACATAAAGTAGTAAGGATTTTGCTAAAATATTAATAGGTTTCTATTAGTACAGGGGCCAGCAAAGTTTTTTTGTATTGGACAGGTTTCATAATTTTCAACTATGTAACATACCCATCATGGCAAAGCTAAGGGGACTGGGGGAGTACTGTGAGCTCCCCCAGCATGGTCTGTGGTGAAGCTCCAGCAGCAAAGCCATTTAGTGAGTTTCCTGCTGCAGAAGTGGCTTTCCATAGCATCTCTGAGATAGTTTAATCCAGTTAAATGAAAATAAGTAGACTATGCATTCTAGCAGAAGGGCTGGCCCAAATATGGCTGCGGGACGAGTCTGGCCAGAGGGCCATAGTTAGTCCACCTCCGTACTAGCACATAGCAGTAATAATCTTTCTTGTATTATTGTACATGTCCCCATGTTGTACATTTGCAAGTACTGTAATGTTGATTAATATGGTCATTCATGTGGGATGGTTGAAGAGAATGGTATACAATTTTTTATGCAATTGTGTCGCATGAATTTTGAATAATAGTACTTTAATGACACCAAACACTGACAATGTAACAAAATACTATTAATAATAATTCAGGAATGTTTAAGTGTTGATAATTGATAATTTTGTACACACTGTGAACATTCCGCATTGATGGGTATGATTTTATCAATTATAAATATTCACTCACTTTGTACAAATTACATACATTACAAATCACCTGTCCAGTGTATATGAGTAAGTGGAGATGCAGAGTTATTTTTACTTATTGTGTCTCAAATAAGACATGGCCCAATGTAAAGTAAAATAAAAAATCTTAAACATATGGAGTACACTGTGCTTTGCATTACTCTATGCCAGTGGTCGGCAAAGTACGGCTCGCAAGCCACTTGTGGCTCTTTAGCCACCTTGTTGTGGCTTGGAGCGCACTGATGAAGCCCCATCCACAACCTCCGACGGCTCTTCTGATGGGCTGTCGGTGGTCATGTGGTAAGGAGAGGGCACGCCTCCCTCCTCCGGCGGCTCACAAGATAGTTGTTGCTGCTGGAGGAGGGAGTGAAATGGCTCCCTGCCAAAACGACTTTGCCGACCCCTGGTCTATGCCAATCAAAGACTTAAATATATGGAATGCACTGTGCTCTGCATAAGTCTGTGCCAATCAAAGAATTTAATTTGTTTAGAATTTTAAAGGTTATTGTGTTATTTTCCCATGCATTGCATACGTGTGTAGGTGCGTTTACCGATATATCACAAAGAAACTCTGCAACTTCCCCTTCTCTCATGGTCTGAATAATGGTCTCCCACACAGGTAGTTTAAATTTCTTTCCAATGATCAGCTCCATGGGTTTGTCTCTTTCAGAGCTATCATCAATCAAAGTGTGCTTGTTATCACACAAGACCGTTCGGTAATGAAATATGACCTAATAAAGAAACAAAAACACTGGCTTAGTTCATAATGCCAATTACCAAATATATATCATAGGCAGCCCATATAAAATGTATATAATATGACAATATAAAATGTATATAATATGACATACTAAAATTAAAATAAGCCACTAGTGTAAAAAAAACAGTGTGTGTGTGTATATATGTATATATATACACATATATATATATATATATATATATATATATATATATATATATATAT
>WMED01022752.1:0-11601 GCA_019650415.1 Pipa parva | reverse complement strand
CCACTGCACTGCATGAGGAGGGGGTCACAGCATCTAGGGTGCTACTACAGCAGATAATGTTGATAAAAGGAAAATGAGCCCTTGCACCACTTTGTTCTAATGGTCCAAATACTGGATCCTATTGTTAGCGTGCAAGCCAACTCAAATCTGTTTTATACTGTGACTTTAATGAGATCCCACTCCCATTCACATTCATCCTTAAAAAGCTACAAAGCTATTCCATGTCAGTGTTTTTTGTTTTTTTTTTAGTGTGATGCAATTTTACATTGCTTCCTATGACCTCACATCCTACTAATCACAGTAAAATCACCTTGTTGATTCAATCCTACTTTTTCAAGGTATTTGATTGTTGGTCCTCTTGAGTCAGACACAAAAAACTCAGTAGTCTAGGATGCTTTAAAAGAATATTGACTTGCATTAAAATACAGTGAAATCACATTAGTTGCAGTTGCAATTTACCATTTTTAGGGAATGTATTTTAATGTATGCTTGAGTGGGAAACAATTTTGAAAAAGGCTTTACAATAATTAACTGTGTAGGATATGTTCACTGTATTTACATATTTGTGGCTTTTCCAAAGACTGTAAAGGGGGTTATTCATCAAAGAGTGAACTCTCATCTCCAAATGAATTTCCAACAACTCAAAATATACCTGATGTGTATTTACCAGATAGATTAAATTTAATGCAAATTTGTGACCAGTTAGGATATTCATCATGTGTCAAATTGACAGGCATAAAGCTGTGAATACACTGTATTGACTCTGCTATCTAAAAGGTGACAGTTTGGTGCATAAGTACATTGGGACCAACATTGTGGCGATCACTGTCTGAGGCATAGTGTGACGTAGTCAGTTGTATAGAAGTAGGATGCAAAGTCTTTGTGGAGTGATGTGAAGTGACATCATTCTCTCCATATCCCAGTAACTATATAAGTGAATAATGCATCTCTTTCTGTGTCCCCTTGTCTCTAGTTCATGTTAAATAGTAGACTAATTTAGTTGCAGGTGCCATTGTTATTTTTGAATGACTGAATAGACGCTGTATAGTACATGAGAGCCCTGCTGTCAACCCATCTTGTTGTCACTTTGATGTGGCAAAGTCAAACAAGAGAATTAGGAGCACAGCGCCATGTCGAATTCACAACTGCATCAGACTCTGCCACTTGACCAATAGTCAAAGTACCTGCACACTCAAAGTGATTTGAAGTGCTCCATAAGAATGGGGGACTATTGTAGTCGCCTGAATTGGTTGTGTATTCACCACATTGCAGAGTTTGCTCAATATGTGAACATGGAGAAGTGGTGAATAGATGCAAATTCAGATCTATGCGCAATTTTTCAGCCTTTAGTCGGTAATGCCCAAAGTGTCTATAGAAGTTTTGCAAAATGTATCTTTTATTTGTAATTATTGTATCAGCTCTTTTTCTTTTAAATTGCAGTACCTTCTTATAGCCCAGGGGTCGGCAACATATGGCTCTTTTGATTTCCATATTTGACTCTTTCACTGTAACGAGTGGTGCAAGCTCCACTTGTTACAGTGTGCCGACAAGCGCTGTAGAGAGAGAGCTCTCTCAGCGCTTCCAGACTGCTAGCCAATCCGGAGCCAGTGGCGTCACCAGCTTCCGGGTTGATAGCCAATCAGGAGCCGCTGACGTCACCGCGAGTCTGGATGACTAGCCAATCCAGAGCCACATGTGATGTCAGCGGCTCCGGATTCAAAAGGGCTGAGGGAGCCACACTTTTATATGGCTCCCTCAACCCAAAAGGTTGCTTACCCCTGTTATGGCCTGTGGTTGTTTTTTTTAACATGCATACTTAGTAGTAGACTAATTTAGTTGCAGTTGCCATTGTCACTTTTTCAGAAATAGTTGCCTTATGCCACACTGAAGCCCTGCCATCAACCCACTATTTCACCAGTCTGAAGTGGTGAAGTCAAACAGGTGAATTCAGAGCAGTACACCTAGTCGCATTCGCTCCTTCGACACACTGCGCAGCTTAGTCAATAGTAGAAGTACATGTGCACGCGCATGCAAAATGATGCAAAGTGCTCCATAAAATTGTGTGTCGTAGTCGCCTGAATTAGGTGCGTTTTTGCCACATCGCAGAGTTTGATCAATAATTGACCATGGGGAATTGGCAAATACAGTATATGGGAATTCAGAACTAAATGTGACTATTCAGCCTTTACTCAATAAGGCCCTTGATGTATTTAACATTTGCTATAATAAATGTCTGTACATAAATGATCTTTTTTAAAGTGCTAAAAATTTAAAAAAAAAGCATAAATTTGCAAAGCAACTCCAATATCCAGAGTGGCATAGTTAAACCTGTAACTAGGATCATTGACTGGATTACGAAGATTCCAGTTGTGTTATGAAAATGGCTCTCTAGGGTTTATAGTGGGAGATATAGAATTTGGGGAAATATCTGTTGGCAAATGATTAATTCTTTAAGTTTCATTTGATATTTGGATTTACACTGTGAGGCTTATTCTTCAAATAACCTATACAGAATTCATTGATTTTAGATTCTGAACTATTGTATTTCGATCATTTTCTCTTTGTCTAAGTCCAAGGTCATACCGGTGTTTCTCTTTCTCTTTGGCAACCTTTCAGAGAAAATTTCCAGTAAGCTGTCCATGCTTTATCTATCATGCAAATAAATAAATGAAAATGGGCGACATCATACCTCCCAGCAGGACAGTGCAGTTCCTTCTGTTGCTGATGTTACTGGTACTGCCTTCTCATTTTTGATTGGCTGCGCATTGGTGACATCATTAATGATGTTACTGCACCTGAAATTTCTGGGCCCACTTGGAGATATCTCGGTGTGCCAGTCCCAAACTGCTTTCTCTGCAGCTTTCTAGTAAACGTAATCATATGGAAAAGACGACCTTTGAAATGTTTGTTGGCTGGGTGTGCATCTAGTTTTTATCCATGAGTACAGCTCCCGCTAGACCAGGGGTCTCAAAACATGCGGCCTCTAAGGCTGTCATCTGTGGACCACAAGGAACTGTAGTTTCAGAGATGTAATTGAGAGAATAGTTTGTGGCATAGGGTGAGTCCCTGCAGGACCCTACACATAGCTGGCATGCTTTTCCCCTCAGACTACTATGCTTTTCCCCTCAGACTACTACTTTACCTCAGGCACATGCATGAGAGCTGTGCAAGGGTAAAGAAGTGGTATACTGTGGCGGAGTAAGAAAAGATTGACAGATGGTGGAAAATATTGAATATGGCCCAACGACTTCAGATTCTTTCTATGTGCGGCCTATATATTCGGACTGAGTTTGAGAGCCCTGCGCTAGGCACAGTGACATTGCCGTTTATGTCTGGTTACTTTACAAATAAATAAATAAACCAATAAATAAATATTTTGTCAGTCCCTCGCCATTACCTCTCTTGTTCATGTTATGCGTGCTACTGACTGTGCAGGCGTCGGAGAGCTGTTGCTGCATGTATTGTAAATGCATCGTTGGAGATAGCCATAAATATATCCAGACAAAGAGGGAATTCAGAATATGATTGCCTGTGTCTGGATATTTTACTCTTAAATGAACATCAGCGCTGGAGGATTTAAACGGCACACTCTATCGCCAATTGAATATTGATTTAAGAAACTTTAACGCGTGTGTTTCTGATCATAGCTGGTCTACAACCATCAGCTGGATGTAATTCAGTGGAAGGTAGAAAGCCACACATTGACAGTCTATAAGGTAATAGCCCGGCTATTAATATGTATATATTAGGTTCAACACCATGTTTCAGCATGATTTTCCAGATTCCCACACTTTCCTGTTTGTATTTTTTATGCAGTAGGGTGAAATCGGATGGAACATTCTAGATCTTCTCTTGACTTTGGTTGTAGCAGTTAAACATCAGTGCTTATTCATGCATATTTTCCAATCCAGGAATTCCAATTGCTTCTGCCTTCATGCTTTTGTCTAGGACAACATATTGGCATTCAAACTGCTGGTCAATTTATACTTTAGGATTAAACAGGATAATGTTTTCCATCCAGCATATTGTGCTATAGGGGATGATTTCAAAAACATGTACATGGTTGTTCTGAAATCAACGGAACCCCTACATTTGCTGAATGGATAAATTAACTATATTTGTAGGAAGGTTTTACTCAGAAATGTTCTCAGAAATGTTCAGTGGAACGTAAGGAGCCTGAGAAATCTGCAGTGACTAGGGTTTTTTTTTGATGTTGCCAGTTAGTAAACAGGTTGCAATAAGTGTGAAACATCTATACAAATCCAATTGATCAGGGACAACCTAATAACCAGAAAAGTGAAAATTCCCATTTAGATACACATGGTGGTTATTTAAATATCAGAATTTATCTTTTTGTAGCTGAATTTCTATTTTTGTGTTTTGTATTTCTGTTGATTAACCCAAGCAGTCCCATTATTTTCTAGGGAGATTTTAAATCATTCTTATGAATGAAGTGCCTCAGAAAGCTCAATTTAAATGTTAAATGTCATACTTTCCAGACACTCCTTAGAATCAGCACATGTTGATCATATAGTAATTGTAAATATATTTAATGCTTTTTGGTGTTACTGCCCTTTTAGAATAGTCAAGTGTTAGGTTACAAAGCAAAACTGATCAGTGGCAACCCAGTTAAAAGCCACAGACAGGTTAAACAGCAGGGGAAATAAAATGGGACATTCACTCCAAATATCCTAGAGTGACGCCATTGAACTGAAAAAAAAAAAAAACTTTAATTGAATAATCTGTTTTAATCCTCTGCATCATTTTCAATCCAGGTCCTTGTTTCCTTTCTTTGTTAATGAAGTAGCCCTGGGGGACCTTTATCTGTTATCCTCGGTATTCTTGATCTGCCTGTTGTTGCCAACTGTTGCCCATCACTTGTAGATGTGTCAACTGCTGCTATCACTATACAAAAATATCCATTGCATTAGTGTTCTTTTAAGCTTAGATCCAACCAAATAGTAAAAATAAAAAAATGAATACAAACAGAGGTAGCGCTCAAAATACAATAAATAAAGTGATCACAGTGTCCATAAATATATATATGCAGCTTTTCCAACGAAATGGGTGTCCACATCCCAACAAATCCAATGAATACACAGATCTGTGTATTCATTGAATAGTAAAAATACTTTCCTACATCATAGGACACTGCAGTGATATACAATATACCCGCAAAATGTCCATTAAAACAATGATATCTGTAAGAATGTAAAGTATAGTCTATAAAGTTGATTCAACATGATTTGTGTCATTTTCTTATCTATTTACATTTGTCAGTTTCCATATGTTTACAGACTATGGCAGTGATTGGCAACCTTTTGAGCTTGGTGTGTCAAAATTCATCAAAAAATTGAGGATAACTGGTGGTGTGTCACTTTGACAAAAATCCATAATCTTTTGAAGGCGGGGCAATTCTCCTACTGAGAGCGTGTCATGAACAGTGCCGTGATGTGTGTCAGCAAAAATGCTTTGGCGTGTCACCTCTGACACGTGTATCATAGGTTAGCCATCACTGGACTATGGCATTTTGTTTTACAAACTATCTTAAATTCTCATATAAATTTGCTTCAAAAGCAAAGCTCGATGAAAACATATGGATTTGTGATTGATTTGACATGTACAACTACTTCTACAAATGGATGCCTAATTGCAAGTTAAACACACACATCGCATTTGTAGTTATTTTCTAATTGCATTACTAAGTGCAGATTTCTTTCAGATGAATGTAACTGTGAATTCCATTTGACACAATCTCCGGATGCTTAGGTGTACATGCTTTAATGCAATGTTCTGCTTCTTCTGTAAATTTACCTAAAACATCTATGCTCCGAAGAATAGAATTCACTTTATGTAAAAGTCCATTATACCGACATCACAATATTCTAAAATTCTGTGTTTGTTCAGTACGGGAAATGTTTCTGAGCGGTGTTTCTGAGTTTAATAACTTCTGCCCTTAAGTCAACTTCTAACCTATGTAATGCTATTGGTAAATATGGCGGTTGTGGAATCACATCCAACGACATTAACTTCTTCGGCAAGGAAACCCACTGCTTAGTCAATAAGAAGTAGCAAATTTGCACCTTTTAGGGAACAACAACATAAAGCGATGCAAAATAACTTTGACTGTCAAATTGGCACTTTGATGAATATGCCCCGGAAAATCTAATTAGATTTAAGCAAATGGACTCTGCAGAGGCGAGAGATGTCAGACTAACTTATGAAAAATGGCATTTACAATATAAATGTATTAACAATAACAATGATTTTGCATTTTAACTAAGAGCTTACAACTATCAGCTTTAACCTTACGAACCTTGATCATAATGGGATTTTATTGTCCTTTTAGGTACTTCTTACAAAGGAAATGAATAGAAACACTGAGACACGCATTAAACAAGTAAAATAATGTTAGAATATCAATACACCTCTGATCTCGCTTTCACACTGACTAAATATATATATATGTCCTACTAAGAACACAATAGCACTAGGTTATTCTAAAGCTCATTATTGTAAATAAAATATGATCTCCTACAGATGCTATGAAAATACATCATCAGGATTGTTAGGTACACACGAGCAAGCCTGTAGAAGGAATTTACTGAATGTGCAAACATTTTCATTCTTATTTGTATTTCTTTATTTATAATGCGGCATTTGGTTTGTATTAAGAGAAGTCGTCAGCGAAAATGAAATTGGAAAGTGCTGTCTAAATTTATCAAGAAGTGGAAGTGTTTTTGCAGTGAGAAAAACAGTGTAGGATATTTTAATCCCCTAGGAGACTACAAATTAAGCTAACATTTTTTTTTTTAATTGCTTGTCGTTAATTTATGATGAAAGGAGTTAAAATGAAAATATACAGTAACCCATAGAAACCAGCAATTAGTTTTACTGAAACAAAACCAAGAGCCTCATTAACTAAAGTCTGAATAGTCTCCACTTCCCCATGTTCTCTTACTGAGCAAAGTCTGTGAAGTGACGAATATGAGACCCAATTTGAGCGATTTCGCAAGTCGCGAACTTACAGATCTGTTCGCATCATTTTGTATGCTGGTGCACAGGTACTTTTACTATTCACTAAACAGTAGAGTAGTGAGAAGGTGCAAATGCAACTAAGTGAACTGCTCACCTGTTTGACTACACCATTTCAAAGTAGTGAATTCAGGGGTTAATGGCAGGGCTTCAGTGTTGCATAAGACAACTATTAATTCAAAAGTGTCAATGACAACTGCTACTAAGTGACAACATGAATGGACAAGGTGACATACAAATAGAATATTCACAGAATACAGTTAGTGGGATATAATGATACTGATGTCACTGCCCTTCACTTGTCAAATTCACCTCACTCCATATGAATTCACATCCTACTTCCATCCACCTGACTATGCCACACTACGCATCCAACAGTGATTGCCGCTGTCCACCTGTTCAGCAAGCGTATTCTTCACTTAATCAATCCTGAGAAGTGAATTTGGGACTATTTTGGCGATGCTACTCGAATTGTAGTGAGGTGAATTCAGACTTTAGTTAGTGAGACTCCAAATGAGATCACTCTGCCACTCCTTGCTCCAGCGCCGGTCTTTCTATGGTGCTGGGAACACCTTCTATTCGGCACTCTCGTTGGGTGCACACTGACATCATGAGCGGGTGCATGCTTTATGACACAGTCGGTGCGATCATGTGACAGACTCCTTTTCCTATATAAAGGAGTTTGTCAGTATGTTCTGCACCCGATTATAGGACTATTTTGCTCCTTGGTGCTATATATCCTGTTTCTGTTATTAAGGTGTATGACCTTTGCCTGAATCTGACCCTGCCTGCCCTGACCTTTAGTTTGTTTATATTATCTGCCTGTTATCCACCTGACTTGAACTCTGCCTGCATTCTGACCACTCTCTCTGCTAATTCCTTTTGGTACATCACCATCTGTGGACAGCAACCCCAGGGGTTGCGACCTGGACGCTGCTTGCAGCTATGACTTAACTCCCATGCGGGAGCTCTAGGTGAACACCGGCAGTGTCTTAGGAGGGAATTCACTATCTTCCGAAGTGAGGTGCGTAGTGTTCGACCTCACTTCGGAAAGACTGAAATGCGCATGCTGATGTCCTGCACGCGGACATCAGCATGCGCATTTAAAGGGATTCCCGTCTTGGCGAGAGCATAAGAGTTGCCTTGCCGAGACTGGAATCCCTTTAATGCGCATGCTGATGTCTGTGTGCAGGACATCAGCATGCGCATTTCAGTCTTTTCGAAGTGAGGCGAACACTACGCACCTCACTTCGGAAGATAGTGAATTCTCCTGTTAGACTCTGCGCCTTTTTAGTGGCTAGCATCAAGTCCACTGTGGTTTCCAGCCCTAGTCGCCATCTTCTCTCCTCTTCTCCAGTGTGGATATCCGAACATGACAAACTCAGAAAATTTATGTTGTGTTGCTTTGGGTTACAGAATGTGTGCAGTTTTGTACTTTCTTCCCACTTTAGTTAAAGCAAAAATATATTTTGGGAGAACTGTCAGTAAATACAAATTGTATATACTATGTTTTTTGATGAATGCGAAGACTGGGGTGATTATTTTTCATACGTGTATGGCAGGAAAAACGTTGCAAGATGATCAAGTGAATCATAACAATTTTATAGAAGGAAAACATAGAGGATATCTGAGAAAAACTAAAAACATTGAGATTTTCTTCTTATGAAATAATATTTTGACTTGCTTGAAAATATAAATATGTACCCAGAATCTTGTGAAATTGTTGATTGATAATGACATGGATAAGTGTATATCAGTAAATTCTGATGCATTGGATCATGTTATTTAATTAGCTGCGTGTCAGGCATCAAACTTCAT
Source organism: Pipa parva (assembly GCA_019650415.1). Classification (NCBI taxonomy): domain Eukaryota; kingdom Metazoa; phylum Chordata; class Amphibia; order Anura; family Pipidae; genus Pipa; species Pipa parva. The sequence continues at coordinate 2,748 of WMED01022752.1, read as the reverse complement.
TTGTTAGCTCTAAAGTCAGAGATTCGCTTAAAGCTTTCAGTTCCTGAGGGGCTTATACACCAAAGTGACGATTCAACGGTTGAAGTCAATTCTTGTCAGTTTGGGATGCTACACTCCGATAGTCTCAATTTCTCTACTCCTTATTCACTAAGTGGCAGATATGGTTTATTGTGCAGTGCGACACAATCAGTCGGACAGCCCCCTAATTTGACACTTTCATCTGTTGAAGTAAAACTTGCGAAATTGACACAGTACACCTTGCCGAATTAGCAACTTCAACAGTCTCCAATGCTGAATAGGTGAATTGCCCAGCATGTGTTAGCATCCGAATTAGGTGCAAATTTTCCAAATTGTAGGCTTTGCTTGATATGCTGTTCAGACTTTCATGAATAAGCCCCACACGTGTCTCTCCTAGCATGAGAATGATGACACGATAATATGTGGAAAGTTTCTCGCTTTGCTTACACTGAGAGTTGTGAACATTTGTAGTACAGGAGACCACTATGGGAGAAATTAATAAAACGGTAGTATAAATAAGTTTGTCATAAGTCGGGGATGGGCAATTAATTTTCCCATGAGACCACATGGGAAATAAGAATGGTTTTCGAGGGCCAGACTTCCACAACACCACCCCACCCCACACTGTGCTGCCCCCACCTCACAACAACTTCCCCCCCCCAACTGAAGAAGGGGGGTGTTATCTTGGTGTTCGCCCTCCTCCTTCTCCCTGTCCCTACCTCTTCCCTGTCTTGGCTCTGTTTGGTCTATATCTTAGCCTTAGCTCTATGGCGTTCCTCTCTCACAGGAAGTTGAAAGATTTCAACTTCCAGTGAAAGGAACACTGTAGCGCTAAGGAGCCAGGACTGGGAGGGGGTAGGCAAGCACAGCTGCCTATCCCCACAGCCCAGCCCTGTCACACGATGTTGGTAGAAGGGCTGTGCAAAAGATGTCCGCAGGATGGATTTGACCCGCGGGCCGTAGTTTGCCCAACCCTGTCCTAAGTCATATTTTAACAAAAAATATACATAATGTTAATATTGTCAACAAAAATGTATAACTTCCTCTTTGATGCCTGGTGTTAGACTTGGAAATAACCTTATTAATACATTGTAGTAAATTACCTGGTAAAAGCTTCTTTGCATCCATTTGTGCTCTCATATACATACAGATACACTATCTGACATGGCACCATTTGCTCTGATGGCACAGCTGGCAGTTGCCTAGGGCCAATAGCTTTACAAGGCCCCATGGATTACATTTTCCATTCTTTACTTAAAGGGGAACTAAAGTTCATTTTATGTAGGGGTGATTCTTAAGGGGAGAGATACTTACTGATCAGGGTTTTTACTCTCAGCCACTGCCTCCTGCTGTAACTATCAAGCCAATCTCTTCAACTCCGTGATCCCCTACACTAAGTTCCTGCTTCCAGTTCAAGCTCACTGAGTTCAGCATGCTCAGAAGCAGAAGTTTGATGTGAAACTGCCTGTGAGCATGCTAGTACATATAGGTAACAGACATTCTGCATTGTAAATCATTTAATTGAATTTAAACAATTGTAACAAGTTGTATTATCTATTGTTATAGAACATGTAACAGGGAGTCAACAGCTGTAGTTTATCAATATCAAGGGACCCACATTTAGATTTTCCTGCTTATCTAATTAAACATACATTTGATTCTTGGAATAGCTTTTGGATGTACAAAAAGGGTAATAATAATCAGTGAGAACACTAGCTCCCAGAAACATCATAAAAAGCTCAGTGGAACCCAAATAATAAAAAAAGTGAGTTGAATGGATGGAATTAATATATTTTCCAGTGAAATCTGTTTATAGCAGCACATTACTAAAGCTCAGTGGTACCATAACACCATTGGCTCGGTTTATTAAACCTTGTAAAGGCACAACAGCCTATTATACTGGGATTGTAGGAGGTGTGAATTAGAATTCCTAAGCAATAACATTAAGACAAGTAGGGAAGGTGGATTTTAGAACCCGTTTTTAAAATAATATTTGTCAAAAGACTAAATTTTTCAGTTTTGTTTTCCCTTTCTGTTGTTTTGCCTGACCATTGTATTCTCTTTTTTCCCTAATTATAAAAAAAAAAGATTGCTAAAAAGAATACTGACAAATGACTATTTCAAATTGATCCTGCTTATTTTTCCAGTTACTCAACAAATGTATTTAGCTTTGATTTCACCTTTGTTTGACCCTTATCTATCTCATAGCAAATAATCACTTGTGCCAGGTCTGGAGTGGGGAACAGAGTAAAACGTGGGTGTACAGCCACACTTATCTGACATACTCCATTAAAATAGAAATATGCTGCAGGCAATGTTTTAAAGGAGATCTCAATGTTCATTAGAGGGTGATTCTTAAAGGGTAGGTTAATGTATTTACTGGAGCACGTCTTTACTCAATCACTGACTTCTGCTCTGTCTTAAAAGGTATGAAAAGTTTGAATAAAAATAATATTTATATTTGACATGTATACATATAGAAAGCCAACTTAAACATTAAAATGTAAAAATGATTTTGGGATCAGTAGTGCTTGTCTCTTGTTTATACAGCCCTGCTTCCCCCAGCCATTCTGTGTATAGGCTATTCCTGTGCAGTGCCAATAAGTCCCGCCCCAAGTGACATCACCAGCTATTGTCGTCGTTAATAAAGCGATTTTCGTCCTCTTTGTACGGTTTTCAAATTGTATGAGAATGTAATATGAGCGCTCATAGAAATTCACACAATACCAA
>WMED01022751.1:0-11601 GCA_019650415.1 Pipa parva | reverse complement strand
TTCACAGTGAGTGAACATCTAAACCATCAAAAAAATCATGATATCTGATTTTTACCATGCCATCATTTGTCAATAACCATTTAATAAACATAACCAGGAGGTTGATGGTGGTTTGGAGAGACAGTTTTTCATTTCAGGTTATAAAAGCTGCATCTTTATTTCTTTAGTGGACCTATCTGATACCTGTTTTTACCTACTATGTAAGCTGTCCTCCAATCATCTGTTACACTTGTTCTTGGCCCTATTGATTATTCATTCTGCCTAACCAATCACAGCCATTGGAGTGAAAATTGTACATTTCTCTTCTTGTCAACTCAATGTCTATCTAAATTATCTAGGCCATTTACCTTGGGCATTGCACTGTTGTGCATTCATGCTCCAACCTCCTTCAGTACTAATACATTTTAAATAAAAAATACCTGTTTACTTTCACATTTTTACTATCTGAATCTTACCACAGAGATTCAGTTAAGACCTCTATGCTAAAATAGAGGATTACAAATGTCTGTCCTTTCATAAAGACATTGGCTAAAGCATAGTTGTACAAACAAAATGAATATGTTGAAGAAAATTAAAAATGTATACCTACTATATTATCCTTATCAGACTGGCTTGGGATTGACCCACCATGAGGCCTTCCCTCGTTGTCATTGTATGTGATATCATATGGCCAGAGAGGAGAATGTCTTGCCTGCTGGGGGCCCACTGGGAATTATTATAGTTAGGAATAGAATGCAGTTCTGGACTACTTTGGAAGGCCAGCAGCAAGATGTGTAAATATTTGGCTCATTCACTCGAACGGTTACCATAAGAAACTGTCTGCTATTTTGTTCATAGTTAATCTGAATACTACATGCTTTTGCTGTAGGATCATTTTTACAGACCATTTCTTCTCCAACTGTTTTCTGTTTACGCACAACAAACTCTCTCTCTCTCTCTCTCTCTCTCTCTCTCTCTCTCTCTCTCTCTCTCTCTCTCTCTCGTCCTGTTTGCTTGCGTATGATTGGACAAAACTATTTATTTGGCTGCAGGTGCAATGAACACTCTGATCAGCACAGTTGGTCATATGCTTTAAAATTAGTGTTACGGCAGTGCCCTGTTAAAGACGTTTTGTAAAATGATTGCATTATTTTTAAACCGATTCAATAACAATTATGAATAGTTCAGTGTAGGTAAAGACAGTATTTATTCAAAATGTTTTTCTTTGTCCAAATCTCATGGTATGTTTTTGTTTTTCTTGTTATAGATATGAAAAAGTGCCAGTGATTTTGGTTGGCAACAAAGTTGACCTAGAAAGCGAAAGAGAAGTGTCATCCAATGAGGGCCGTGCTTTGGCAGAGGATTGGGGATGCCCCTTTATGGAAACATCTGCTAAGAGTAAAACAATGGTAGATGAACTCTTTGCTGAAATTGTAAGACAGATGAACTATGCAGCCCAACCAGATAAAGATGACCCTTGTTGTTCTGCGTGCAATATACAATAGCATTTGTTTGAAAGGGTTTTAATTAGATATTTTCACAGCAATGATCTAAAAGAAAACTTAACATTTTTTTTTATATGTGAATCATCCAAAGAGAAGCATCAAGACAAGGTTCATTGACTGTGCAAGAAAAGAGCATTACCGTGGATAATGTGCAAATAATTCCCACCCCACCACCCCATCTTTACAACTGCAAGTTTGTTATGGTTCGCTATTGTACAACCTAAAGTGTATATTGTGGCATGTGTTTATAGCACATTGATTACTGTAGCCACTTTAAAAAAATTTTGGAGTTGTTTTTGGTTTTACAATTTTGTAAATATTGCCTTTAAGTACTTCAAGTTTAATTTCTAATAGTAACAGGTAGTTAAATTATTTGTAGATGCAGAAAAGAGATCCATTGTGCAAGAAAAAGACAAATCTACTAAAGACTTGTGGTAGCAACTGACAAATCTGATCCCCCCAATAGCCTACTTTGAAAATCAGTTGAGGTTAACTGTAGAGCAGAGATTCATTTTCTTTGGCATTTAGTTTATATGTGCATCCTTTTAACTACTGCCCACAACTCACTAAAATGAAGAGAATAAGGAAAGAAACAGCATGCATACTAACTTTCAGGCAAACATAAGCCATGCTGCATCCAGGAAGTGTGTGTATTGTAAGGAATATAGATGAAGGTGTTGTTAGAAAGGTATTTCAAACTCTTTGGGTGTGTTTCTATGAAACATAACTTTACTAGAAGAACTATTAAATGCAGCTATTCTCATTTTTTTTATTGTTAAAGCTTCTTTCACTGGGTGCCAAAGCTGACTTTCAATTTATTCAGCTTGAATATTCATCATTTGCATGGGCAAAGGTGCAAGATTATGCTTGATATTGTCTGAAGCTTTCTTCTGTGAATTTATCATTTGGAACAGAAGTTCAAATTTCTGTTCACTTTATGGTAAACAAAAGGCCATTTACAATGACATTTGCTAGAATAGTTTCTACTGTGAATGAAAAGCTGTCTGAACGTACGGTAATTTTGTATGCTAAAAATATGGAGCTGTTTCACGTGTTACTCAACATTAAAGAAAAGTTTTTTAAACTTTGGCATTCAACTAAATATCATTTATAAAGCTTTCTTCATACATCTATGTCTTCAGGATCTACATTGTATGGCTTTGGGTGCTAATATGTTCCTCCAAGTGCTTTATGAGCAATGATGAAATTCTATATCTAAATCTATTCATTCCATTTTGTACTTGTCAGTAAACCTGTATTAGTATATAGGGAATCGTTCAATTTAAAGAATGCATCACTGATTATTTTAAAGTTAAGCTACTTAGCCAAATGCCCTTTCTGAAATATGGTTATAAAAATGTTAGTGTGATACTACTAATTAATCCCAACTAAGATGTTTTGATGCAATGCTACCATCATTTGTTGAGAAGCATATTTAGATTTTACATCTTTCAGTGCACTTTGTTAATTATGTAGATATCTGCATTTGTTGGTATTTATAACTCCATTATGACAATTGTGTTTGACTTTTTCAACTCTTAATGGAAATGTTTCCATTTTTTCATATTTTGCACTTGGTCTAAAATTCCATCTGCAATGAAGATCTATTCCATTCAGTGTCACTGGAGTGTATTCTAGTGCAGTTTCTTGCTTAGGTGGTAGTTTGCATATTAAAGCTTCTATGTAAATATATTCCTATAGATTGGTCAGCATGTGTTATTCATCCCTAGTTGCCCTAATTGAGCATATGCCACCCTCCCAAACTAATTTAACATACACAGTGATTACGCAGGTGGGGTTTGCTCAATTAGAGAGCATTGCCCTTGTCCTTTGGGGATGAAAAACATATGCTGGCCAATCCATAGGAATGTATTTGTATAAACTCTTTATAGCAAAAGTTATTAAACTAAAAGACCGCTCTGGGTCTTTCCAAATTTCCTAAGAGAAATCTCACATTGTTCTCGCAAGTTTTTTTTGATCTTGGATTTTTTTTTTTGTTGGTTTTTTTTATGGAAAGGTAACCATACTTTACATTAGTAGCATGGCTACCTTTCCTTTGAAAATTTTGAAAAATCTGAATTGAAAAATTCAATCTCGAAATCTCTTGAGATCAATGCGAGATTTCTAAAATTAATATTTTATTAAGGATCACTCTGTTTACATAACGAGACATTTACAGGATCTTCCATGTAGTCACAAAAGTGCATTAACAATAATACATTATGTAGTGATTTATTTTGCACATTGTGACCAGTTGTTTAGTTTGTGTTTTTTTTTTTTGTTTTTTTTATATACACATTAAATTAGACATCATGCCCAGATACTGGAAAAAAAATTTTTTTCTGTCTTAGATTTGTTGCATTAATTTTTTACACAACTTGAAGTATAAGGCAAATAGAATTCTCCCTACAATTTAATCATTTTATTAGATGACTGCCCTTAACATACTGTTATAACGAACTGCTGGCCTCCTACATAGAAGAAAAATAAACGGTACTGTTTTTAAAAGGATATTTTTTGCCATAATGTTTGAAATTATTATTGTTTTATTCCTTTTCCACATTGCTTGCATATGCGCATAAGTTTAAAGTGCACCTGTCATCTGGTAATGAAGCCTCTATGTTGTCTAATGAAACATTTTTGTAATAGCACTTCATAAAAAATGTACCTGTGTAAAACAATCCGCAGAATGAGGCATTTCTTTTGTTTTGTTTACTTCTAACCTAACCAGCCAATCTCATATGCAAAATCAGGGAAGAAGGTCCCTTCAGATGCACCGACATTTCGATGGATGCTGCTGACATTGTGGAATTATTTTTGGGGCTTCATTACCAGGGAAACTTCAACATTTTGAAAATGAGACACAAAGAAGTGTCTAGAAAGTTTACTCAAGTTAATACTTTAACTCACCAGGGTGGGGGACATTTTAAATACCATATAGTAACTGACATGTTTCTTAAATTATCTCAGTTTTTTTTTAATGTGAATACATGCCATTTTGATTCTAGTTGAACTTACGAAGCTCCCCACCATTTTTTAAAGAGAGACTACTTTTATATTTTTAAGTAGGGCTTACCTTCTCTTTATTTTTCTATTGCTTATTAGTGAAATAGCTGGACAAAAGCTATTAAACAGAATTTTATTTATTTGTCTTATAGTAGTAGGGACTACAGTACTGCTTAGTTTGCCAAGAGAATGTATTAAAAAAACAACATCCTGCAGAAACAGTTCCCTAGCTGGCCACCAAAAACTGTGTTTGGTTGAGATTACAGAGCAAAACATTCAAACTATTATCCCTAACAATAGGGATTGTTTTCCTATTGTTTTATACTGAGCACCTGTAAACCTTTGTTGTTCTCCAAATTCATAATTGGACATTATGAACCATCTTAAATAAAGTTCCCATTAATGAAGTTGCATATAACTCCTGGTGTCTGTTCGTCTGTGCTTGTTTTTATTGTTTTGACCCCTACAATCATTACTGTCTAGTAGAATGGTATTTATTTTATCAATAGAATACAAATAACATACAGAAAAGTACCCATATACCTCATTTTGTTTTCAGTAAACAGTAAGCTCTGTACTTTCCAATTTCTGCAGTAGTCTTGAGTTCAGAATAAGATACAGAGAAGATGCCATTATATTTCATGTGATTCCACTAAACTGTATTGCTAACAGTCCCACAAATTCAAATAATTAGTTCCTAGTTTGTTTTTTTCACTTATGCTTTAAGACAAGACAATTAGGCAAATTACAAACAGAACTTGCATTTTTAATGCCTTTCTAAATTACAGTTGGCACTTTATAGCATGCATGCTAATATGTGCTAGACCAAGACAAACCTGATGAAGCTTAAAAAAAAATGTAAAATAATTAAGTTTATAAAAAAATAGCCTGATTTTGCAATATTTTTCTGATGATCAGAAATCTTGTTGGACTAATGCCGTACAAAGTGTAGTTTCTGGTTTTTAATGCAGCAGTGCTGGAAAGCGGTTCAGTCATTTGCAAAAATACATGCTTGTCAACTGTTTTACATGTGCGTTTCTATATATCATTATCTAAAAACATTCACTTGTTGCTTCTGAGAACAGGTATGTAAACACAGGGTTTGTTAGATCAAAATCAATATTTTGTTTAGGTTTGGTATTAGATTTAGTAATATCTAGTTCCATTATTTTGGCATTGCAGCAAAGATAGGGCCATTTATAGTTTTGTTTTGTTTTTTTTCCACTCTGTACCCATGTCTTGATATCATGCAGAAAAGTGAAAGTAATTTTAATTGTAAAATGCTTCTTATGACCTTTAGTAATCACTATCTTATATTTTGTAATATCTTTTTATGACCAGTGCATACTTTTGTAAGGCACTGTCTATAACTATCCATTTCCCTGGCACACCTATAAATATATTTATAACTTTGATAAACTCATGTCATTTATATTTATGGTTTTTCTTTTGTTACCACTGAAAACTGTGATGGCAAAAAAGTATCTATTGTAATTTAGAAGTTGCCCTACTTTAAATATTTTTCCTTTTTTTTTTTTTTTTTTTTGTTGGGAAAACTGTATAAGTTTAAAATGGTATTTGTTATGTAATGGTTATTTAGTGAAAAAATAAATTCCATATCTTGCCTTATGTCATAGCAAGAACTACTAGTAATAATTCATTGGGACATTTATACGGTCTTTTTTTCTTGCTGCATATTATGTCCTGCAGATTAGGCCTGTACAATAAAGGGTAACTCTGATGCAAGATAAGATGGAAGTCTAAATGCCAACCAGGCAGCCTATGCTCAGTTAAATTACTCTAAAATTGCATCTTTGCAGCTTACGTACAACCCAAGTTCCTTTTGTTTTTCACTGAAACTAGAGACTTTGAATTTGCTTAATGCAAGTTTGGAGCTGTAACTAGGATGATAAAGGGAGTGGTCCTATGTACCTGAATCTGGTCTTTACTTCATCTCTCTAAAACAGGGCTGGGTTTGCCAGAAGGTATCATTCATGTCTGAGTAACTCTTTTAGTTCAGCAAATTAACCTACATTATTCAATGATCAAAAGCAGGGGTCGGCAACCTTTTGGGCTGAGAGAGCCATATACTTGTGACATCAGCGGCTCCGGATTATCTAGCAACCCAGACGTCGGTGACGTCAGCGGCTCCGGATTGGCTATCAACCCTGAAGTGCTGAGAGAGCTTTGTCTCTACAGCGCTTGCCGGCGGTTATCAGGCAGACTGTAACGAGAGGTGCTTGCATGTGAGCACCACACGTTACAGCCATCAAAAGAGCCACAGGTTGCCAACCCTTGTTCAAAAGCAATTCCACACACGTATTGATGTTTTTAATAAAGTATATATTTGTCACTATTCCAGCAATTATGTGATGCATCAAAACTTTTTTTTTTTTCTTCTCGTTTTGTGGAGTGTGTAGTTCCAGTAGCCTTACTTGCACTGGGGAAGTGTGCCACTGGTTTGTTGTAGTGAGGGGCACAGTTTCAAAATTGTGAATGTATTTTCAAGCATCTCTTTCCAGTAAAACATAAAACCAATTTCAAGTTCCAATAAATCATTTTATAATTAAGAGGAAAACAATTTATGGAATATGTCACTTTTTAATTATTTGGTACAAAAATGAAAACGGCACACATGCAATAGATTTAGCACTTATTTTGGCTGTTCCCTAATGTGATTTGTATTGATAGGTCACTTGATGCTTAATGCAAATGATGTTTAGGGAACTTTACATAAAGTTTTGTAAAACTTCAGTTGCATTTATTAACAGTTTTGTTGTAATAAAACCTTGTACATAGAATTTAATGCATACTCAACTGCTGTATTGAAGTTAAATTATTTTAACAAATAAATTTATTTAATGAAAAAGTGTACTCTCATTAATGGAGCTCCAAGTGTAAAGTAGATATTGTAAATTACTGTACTACTTTAAAAACTGTTGCTAAAGCAATACAGGGTTTGTAAGGAACAGGGCTGTGGAGTCGGAGTCGTTATAAAATGAACAGACTCCAAAAATATTTAATAATCCGGGTACAGTTAGTTCAATACAGTATGTGCTGAATATGTATTTATTTATATAGCGCTGATATATTATGCAGCTCTTTAGAGATTCATCATTCACTTCAGTCCCTGCCCTGTGGAGCTTACAATCTATTTTCCCTATTAAGTCACACTCAAGTTATTCAGTACCATTTGTTGAAAACCATTTTTTCCCACTTACTACATAGTATATTGCATATTAGCAATTCAAGTTTTTTTCTTTATTCCAATAAATACATTTTATGTTCCATGCATGAGGGAGTTTGAGTGCACCCAATGATAACTTAGACTTTTGTGTTAAACATTTTAACAACTCTTATTTGCATCCTTCTTTACACTAATGACTGGTTTGTGTTATTACAACACAAGCAACATGTTACAATGTAACATCTTTACTTATTGGTCATTAATGTAAATAGGACACAAACCGGAATTGCTAACATTTTTTACATAAACCAATCGAGTAAAAAAAAAGGATGCAAAATGGGGGAATTGCTAAAGTTGAGGCAGTTATTAATTTTACTTCTTAAAATAGAGCTTAAAAGTGTTCTAAACTTCATAAATCAAGTGCTCCTTGTCTTTGTGCTCATTTTTTATGTTGATGCTAATACCAAATGATCATGCAGGATATTTAAGTGACTCGACTTTATGATGGTGCTGATGTTACAGCGCCTTTTGGCCAATAATTGTTTGGCAGAACTTGTGTGAGCTGCAGTTACTTGTTGATGGCACATTTAGGGCCTTATTGACTAAAGGGTGAAATTAGCTTGCTACAATTCAAGTCGCTTCACCAAAATAGTTGCAAATTCACTTAACACTATTGATTAAGTGGAGAATGGACTTGTTGAACAGGCGGACAGTGGCAATTGCTGTCCATGTATAGTCAGTTGGATAGAAGTAGGATGAAAAGTTATGCGGAGTAAGGAAAATTCAACTAATGAAGGGGAGTGACATCAGTCTTACATTGTCCCACTGACTGTATTTTGTTTATATTCTATTTCTATGACACCTTGTCCCTAGGTCATGTTGTCATTTAGTCAGTTGCCATTGTCACTTTTGAATGGTCGCCGTAAGCTATGCCATCAACCCTACAATTCGCCACCCTGAAGTGACAAAGTCAAACAGGTGAATTAGTAGCAGTACACATAAACACTTACTAAAGTTGAACAGGTTTTTTGACAGTAAATGCAGGAGAAACAGCCTCTATTTATGTTTTCTCCTATTTACTAAGCACTTCAAAAACCATTTTATCATCCAAAAGAATTCTCAGCCCTTAGGCTGGCATAAACCCATTATTCCCTATGGAGATGGTCCTGTGATTTAGCCTAAGTCCAAAATATTTCCCTATTGAAAAGAGACATTGATATTGATCTGTAATGGAAGGAACCCACATAGAAAATCATTGCAAAGTTAGTTTGTTTAATTGTTAAAGATTTATTTCAATGGGGAAACATTTTTATTCATCCTTTGTAAATCAAGGGAATAGATTACTGTAGAACAGTGAGGTTATGGAACTCTCTGCCTGAAGAAGTTGTTATGGTTAATTCCATTAAAGAGTTCAAAACTGGTTTGGATGCTTTCCTTCAGTGTAAGAACATTATAAGTTATGGGTACTAGATAACTGAAGGTGGGATCTTGATCCAGGGAATTATTCTGATTGCCATATTGGAGTCGGGAAGGAATTTTTTTCCCTAATATGAGGATAATTGGCTCTTGCCTCATGGGTTTTTTGCCTTCCTCTGGATCAACATAGCAGGAAAATAGGCTGAACTGGATTGACTTGTGTCTTTTTTCAGCCTTATAAACTATGTTACTATATTAAAAGTACAGGGAAAAAAAAAATTGACAGCGATATGGGGTGAAATCAATCTATATGGTTGAAAAGGTTTTAGTAAATATGACTCGGATCATCTCATTCACTCCTTAATTTACTCAATACACGGAGTACCTGCGCATGCAAAGTTATCCAAAGTGCTCTATAAGATCATGACCATCTTAGTCTCCTGAATTATTGGCATATTCACCACTTAGCAGAGTTTATTCAAAAAGTGAACCTGGGGAAGTGGTGAATAGATGTGAATTCATAGCTCTATGAGGCTAATTAGACATTAGTCAATAAGGCCCTAAGTGTCTAAAGACCCATTTTTTTGTAATTCAAAAATGGAAGTGTTCCTTAATAAAGGAATTTCTATTCACCAAGTAAAATCTTGAATTTGAATGGAAACCATTTGCCCAACCATATAGCCAATGAAATGTGCATGTATCTAGACTTATCAATTATGACCTATGCAAAACATTTATATTCTTTCTCTAATGAGAAATGGATGCAGTTGCTAGTGGTTCCTTGGGTTTGTCACAAAGGGAAGTCACTGAGGCTTTTCTGTGGCAGTTTTATGCATTTTGTATAGTGAAGCTTTAGCCTAAGGGCTATCTAGATAGGTAGTGGTTTTGTTTGATTGGGAATGTGAACAATTAACTGTGTGTAATGGATTTGGAATATTTTCTGCATTAAAACAGATATGGTTTTCACCTGAAACAGAGTGGTGTGACCTGATTTTTGTCCAGATAGCTAATCTTCAAAACATAAACACATAAATGTTTTGTCAAACTATTGTCTTGCCACAAAGCCAAAACAAAAAAGCTTGTTTTTCTAAAAAAAAGTAGTTGAATTTATTAACTTAATTTGGCATTCTTTTCTCCACTTGGAACATCTAATAAAGACATTCACTGATGCCTAACCTAACTAGCTTTTTGTGCTAGTGGATAGCAAAATCAATTTCAAGGAACACAGTGATAAAGGACCTTAATGAAAATACTGTAGTTTGCACTAATTAGCATGACTTAAGAAAATATTTATCATTGAGGCCAAGGTGACAGTTGCTGGGAAAGCTTGTGAGATAAATCTGCCTAAATAAGCATTTTTCTAGTATGCTTTATAAAATGCAGTACTTAGTGTAAAACCTTCGCACTTATAGTATAGTAGCACTTGGGAAGGATTTTGTACTTTAGAATTATGTAACTTGTGATTTGCAAAAGTGATTTCAGGGCACTAAAATATACTGGGTGTCGATAGCTGTAGTGATACTACAAGCAAAACATTATTGTACATATATTTATAAGTCATTGTTTTAAATTAATATAACAGATGTTAGAATCTTCCTAGGGTACCAGAACTTCCCTGGGCACACAAAATCAACTGCCTTTGATGAAGAAGAAGCTACAAGACTTGTGTTATAGGTTCTACAGTGTCATTCCTCCCTCTAACACTCACATTCCATGAGCAATTTATTCCTTATTACTGCTTTGTAAAAAATAGTGGAGACTGGTTTCCCTTTTTTTGTTGATGAATCATAACAGGGTTAATTCAAAAATAATGTATAAAATCAATAACTAGATCGGTCTATTAGCTCATCAGTGGTGTGTACAGTAGGGCTTCCTTGGGAACTATCCTTTAGAAATTGCCTTAATGATAGGTCTATGTAAAACGTGTAGGCCTTGTCTGATGGAAAGTTCAGTAGAATGTTATGTGAGAAATGTTCAATAAAAAATAATAGAATTTGCAATGACTACATTACAGGCTTGAGCAGAAAAGTGACAAATAAGGTTTAATAAATGATAAGGTTATGCATATGGGAATGGAAAATGCAAGTCGAGACTATTTTATCAATGGGAAAACAATGGGCAAGATACACATCAAACAAAGTCAACCACTCACTTTATATTTAAGGGGAACATTCCCATTTTTATTGTAGAACCTCATACAGATAGCACAATGCCTCCCTTCATTTAGGTGCATGAATGGAGGTGGTGTAGTTGTATATTTTTTATATAGCGCTACTATAGTACACATTCACTTCAGAGTCCCTGCCCTGTGGAGCTTACAATCTAATTTCCCTATTCAGTCACACAGAGATGTATGCTTTTGGATTGTGGGAGGAAACCCACACAAGTGCGGCGAGAACATACAAATTCCATTCAGATTAAGTCCAGAGTGGAATTGAACCCAGGACCCAACACTACAAGGCAGCAGCGTGAACCACCGCACTTCCCAGTGTCTGTTTAAGGTTCTGC
>WMED01022750.1:0-11601 GCA_019650415.1 Pipa parva | reverse complement strand
GAGCACTATGCAAGTGGGACTGCAGAACCGTACTGAGCACTATACAAGTGGGACTGCAGCTTCATAGTGAGCACTATATAAGTGGGACTGCAGCACTGTACTGAGCACTATACAAGTGGGACTGCAGCACTGTGTGCGAGGAGATTGTGGGGGCAAGGAAATGTTATTGGTGATTTCTTCTTAGAATTGGCCACAATTTAAGTTCGTACAGTATATAACTTGTAGGTTATTGATATGTATTGCACAATTATTTACTTAGGCTTATAATTTTGCACATACGAAATTTCTTGCGCACACAGCCTTTACAAAATTAGAGGGAACATTGCTCAGAACCACAGCTATAATGACAGCTCTGCAGGACAACCTTGCCCTAGGGCACACCTAGAGCTTCTCCTACCCCCAGGTACCCTTTAACACACTGCAAGATGTCTCACTAGTGGATCCTCCCCTCCAGCAAGCTGGGGAAGAGTAAACACTTTTATTAAGAGGAAAATTCTCTATGAAGCCCCTTAATTAGTAACTCAGCTCACCTGGGACAGGAGAGATTTCTAGATTAACTCTTCCAGTAATGGCTGCTTCAATCTCTATACCAGCGGTTCTCAACCTTTTTTTTAGCCGCGACCCCCGGCACTGACATCACTGCGCATCACGTACGCGCATCACGTGGTGACGTTCAGGTGAAACGTCATCACTTATGCATGTCACGTGGTGACGTTTTGGGCCGACGTCACCCCGCAGGAACCCTTATAAAAAGGGTTCTGCGGGCGCTTCCGGGGGCCACAGCAGTTCTCAACCCCGGTGGGATGGTCGTGCGACCCCCGCCGTGGTCACGACCCACAGGTTGAGAACCGCTGCTCTATACTATATGCTGCTCCAGTAAGCTTCACACAATGTCATTCAGAACAAAAATATACCATAGTAAAAAATACCATATGATACACATTACAACAACTTTACAATACACACCATTTTACACAAAATCAGTAACATTTTATCCCAGTCTGCTACAATGGGTATACATTAATCCAGCTGTGGATCTAATACTGGTTTCAGGTCAGGATTACACCCTAAGTAATCCAATGCCTGATTTCATCAAGGAAAAAGTGAGTATTATACCAGCTGTACAGTGACCTTTTAAGGTGATCTGCACCATAATTTCTTTCCTTTCTACCCAGAGGAAGCGCTGCTCTCCTTCTATCTTACATACATTAAAAGGCAACAGTTTATGTAGAACAATAAATTAAAGGGCATTTTATTTTATGACCTTTTTTACTTTTCATTTGCTGGACTTTTAAATTCCGCTGATTTATGTAGGACCAAAAAGAACTGGTCAATATTATGAAATATAGATTCTAATAAATATCAGTCAGTTGAAACTGTACAACTTTGCAATGCTTTCAGTGTGGTCCACCTTTAATTTCAGATTGATACTGACATTCTTTTTTGACGGTAAAATATCCGACTGCAGTTCAGTGACCAGTCCAACTCCATAAAGAAATAATGGTCTTAAAGCAGGCAGACACTTTTAGATCAAAAAAATCAACAGAATGGCTTTTTAAAATGGCAAAATCTGTATGAGATGTAATGCAATAGTCCTTAATTCTTTTCACCTTTCATTGAGTTGAAAAAAATGAAAATAATCTTTATGTAACTCTACCAGTTAAGTTAGCATGATCTAAATCTTCCTATTGCATTTTCTGAGCATTTATTTTATTAAATCACTCCATATAGATCGGTGGTCTTACATGTTTATGGGTACAGGAAATGTTTCCTCATTTAGGGGGTTATTCACTAAAGTCCAAATTCGACTGTCGAAATCGCAAACAGTGGATTCTCATAGTAAATCCGCTATAATTTCCCCATTGTAAAGTTGCTACAATTTTTTAAAGTTAAGATTGCGACAATTTTCCAATAATAAAGTCGCGACTGCAACAATATTCTCATTGTAAAGATGCGAATGCGACAGTAGCAGCCTATTGCGACTATCTTTATCTGGCGAATTCGCACCTATATGTACCAATTCGCACTTTAGTGAATAACCATCTCTCCTAACAAACTTGGCAGTTGCTAATAACTATTTATTTATCCAGTCCCAGACTATTTATTAAAGCCAGACAAAATCTAGCCAAAGCAATGCCAGAACTAACCAATATTTTAAAGGAATACTGTTCTTTTTGGTATAATTAATAAGAAATTAATTTGGAACACATCTACACAATACAGTATACACATTACAATATGTGTAAAGAGTATAAGAGCTGTCTGTGCAAATACATTATATTACTGTAACATATTATGAGAATGTTTACAGTCTAAACTGATTCTGACGACCAGATATGTCCATTACCAAGCATTGTACCAGATGTATAGATACAGATACAGATAAACCAGATGTAATTAGATTAGTGCTTAAATGATTCTATAATGCTTACTGTATACATAAGAGCATCACGATGTGTACCAGTTCAATAGTCGAAGGCCAGTTTGGGAAAACTGGATGTCTCTAACTTCAGGGTCTTATTGAACCTAAAGCATGAGGGTATTACTGTCCATAGGTACACTGTATATGTAATATATATATATATATATGATATAATAATTATAATGATTTCAATCAGACAGATGAATATGGACCTCTTTAAGGGTATGTAATCACTGTCTATAAAGAAAGCCCCATTTACCTATTGTCAAGCTATATAGTGATTAACAAACTCCTAACTCACCTCTTAATTTAGCTGGGCTCAATATTCCCTCTGTAACTGTTCTCTCCCTCTCAGTGAGTTCCCTGCACACAGCTGACCCATGAGCATATGCTCAGGGATAGGAATAGGCTTTATGTAAGGAGAAGGTAAAAGGATTATACACAAGAATGTGCTCTCTATGATGTCACTCGGGTGGCAGGGCTTATCGGCACTATACAGAAGAGCCTGTACACAGAACGGCTGTGGGAACACGGCTGTTTAAACAAGAAGCAAGTACTAATGATTCCAAAATCTGTTTTTAGATTTTAATGTTTAAGTTGGCTTTTTATTTGTATACATGTCAAATATAAATAATGTTTTATTCAAACTTTTCATACCTTTTAAGAAGCATAACCACATTTCTTATGGATAATGTCACATCAGCTTATAATATAACCATTGCCTATGTGAGATACAACAAACCACAATAAGCTAGATATATGCAAGTTTATTTTTATTGTAGGGCATGGCAGCCACCGCAGATGCCATTATAATAAACATGAGGCAGAGGGACTGTCAACACTTATTTTATGTTTATCTTATTACAATTATAATGGTGTAATATTTAACATTTTGGATTCCTAAGATATATTATTGATTACTTAGTGAAGTTTCCTCTTGCAAACTAACCTATATTAATGAATTAATTAATTCCTTTGTCCACGATAAAATGTGTTATTTCTAAGGATAAATGTTTCTCTCACAGCCCCAGGTACAGAAGGGAATTTAGTCTTAAAAAACAAGACATGGACAACCAGCAATGTAGTGAGGAGTATTTCCCCCTACTGGTATTACCTGCCTGTGTTCATTTCTGGTCTGTGTTCCCAGGGAATTATGTAACTTTGAGGCCATGTCAGGTTAATGAAAGGAAGGCTAGCCCTTCCCCATCACATATCACTCATTATTATATAGGTCCTTGTCAGAATGGCCTTATTACAGCCTGGCATGGTCTCTGAAGGAAGGTTTCTTATAGAAATATCATGATGAATTTGTGTGGTAAAGTGGCATCCTAGAGGCTAAAGGAAGGAGACTGCTTTGCACAACAAGAAATAAGTAAAGGGAAATTGATAGTGTATTACGTAGCACCAGCTACCTGAAGGAAGAAGCTCAAGTGACAAAAAAAACACTACATAATGCATTAAATGATAACCTTCAATGAATAAAGATAGACCCAAACGTCCAATATAAAATGGTGGAAAGTATCCAAGTGTAATAATTAGTGTAGAAAATTAATAACCACAACGTTATGAAGTCCCAAACGATCAATGAAGTCCCAAACGATCAATCAGATTAATGGGTAGTAGTACCACTTTATAACTCCAACTGAGGAAGTTGCTCTTGGAGCAACAAAACGCGTAGGACTACACCATCTATCACTGTTCATCATTGCACACTTTTTTAACAAGATATACTTTTGTGAGTATATTCTTATTCTTCTACTCAATAAATTGTAAATGGTTTTATACTATGAGTGTTTTTTTTCTTATATGATGAATCGATTGTGCAATAGTGTGATCTGAGTTGGAATTATAAAGTGGTACTACCCATTAATCTGATTGATCGTTTGAGACTTCATTTTGATTGATTCCATACGTCTTGGAGGAATTACTACTGGCTGTTACTCCTAATTATATTTCAAGGCTTTTACTTTTCAGTGCTCTGGTAAGCACATAATTTGGAAGGTGTGGATATTGCACATAGTTTGAATCACTAACGTGGTTATTAATTTTCTGCACTAATTATTACACTTGGATACTTTTCACCATTTTATATTGGACGTTTGGGTCTATCTTTTTTCATTGAAGGTTATCATTTAATGCACTATGTAGTGCTTTTTTTGTCATTTGCGCTTCTTCCTTCAGGTAGCTAGTGCTACGTAATACACTATCAAGTTCCAATTGGATTGTTCACTTGAGGAGGCTTGCATCTGGAAGTGACTTTACACGTTGATTTGCATTTTTTATTCATTTGAGTTTATTGTTACATCAAAATTGTTTTGTCACATAATTACTGATATTCACATATGTTTTATGAGTTATATGTTTCTTATGTGAGTTGCGCAGTTTGATAATAGCAGAATTAGCTATTGTTTTAAAGTAAAGGGAAATACCTCAGAGAGAGAGGTGGAAGTCCTTCTCCTCAGGTAGAAACTCAGTTGGTAGCATACAGGTAGGTTCTCCCTGAAGAATCATACTGTTTGCACTGGAATAAGGGTCTTTTTTTGTGTAAGAACTGTGGCCATACTTTTACTTTGTTGGGCTGGTTTTCTGTGTCTCAGTGATGTAGTATGATCCCATTAACTTGCCCTTAGTGAATGTGTTGTCAGATAAGTAAGTTAATCTTGCTAGGGGTACATAAGCATGAATTATGTGCTTTTATTGAAATAAAACTGGCTTACATCTCCTCCCCTGAACTCTTGTCTTCCCTCCTAATACCACCAACAACTATCAGTTACCTTTTAGTGTCACCTCAGTCCACTAAATTCCTCTACCTAAAACATCCATCTAACCTACAAATACCTCAAGCCTGATGTTCAAAGAAAATGTTAATTCTTATCTTATTTTTGCACTTCACATACAGTCTGTCTCCTATATCTAAAACTGTGAACATCCAGTTCTATATTTGCCAAGATACTGCTAGTGTACAAATCTTAACACATGCACTCATTATCTCCCAACTCAGTAACTGGAATACCATTCTCATTGGCCATGCAATATCTGATGCTCTCACCAAAAGCTATTACCAATAAAACTCTTGTTGGCAGCTTCTCTGTAGCGGGGCACAGGTGCCTTTTGATGTCCTGCACTCATCCTATCCAATTAGAGCAGCAGGGTTTTTAAACTAAAGACCAGTGCTTCAGGAGTTAGTATTGAAGAAGGAAAATGAAAAGTAGAGCTGTGGCAGAATTACACAAATACTTTATGGCAGCACACAGTTTCTATCTCTCTGCATTGTTTATCTTCTAACACTGCTGCTACACTTCCCTGTCCACCAAGAAGCCCACAACAAACACTAATATTTATCTGCTGCTAACTGCCAATAATTTTCCTAACACATTGGGCCACCTGTCCAGAATAGGAATAGCCACTCATGACACTGGTAACAAAATCTTATCTGCTATAATCTGCTAAGGCAATGAGTTTGAACTTTGAAAAACCCATCCAATCATAAGCACCCCAAATTCTATTAAAGAAAACAAGAAAGATTGCAAGAACCAGAACCAAGAAGGAAAACTGAGTGTAGGGGAGAGACAAATCATTGTTATTTCATATCACCAGGTTAAGCCAGGAATGAGGTGGGTAGATGGGGGAGCATTCTTCATTTTGTGGAGGTCCGTAATTTCTGTTCGTAGCCCTACCAATACATATTGCTATAAAGCCCCACTGCCAAACATGGTAATGAGCTGAGCAACAATGTTTGCCCGAAAGCTGAGATTCCTACAAGCTGTTGAGCCTTACAATTTGCTAGGCTAAGTATCCTAATATTCTCCCACTCTTTCCGTCTTCCTGCACTCTTTGAGCCTCAATGGCTAAAGGGTGAATTAGGTACAATTCGAGTTGCACCTCCCAGTTAGTTGCGAATTCACTTCTCAGGACTGACTAAGTGGAGAATACACTTGCCAAACAGGTGGACAGCAGCGATCACTATTGGATGTGTAGTGTGGCATAGTCGGTCAGATAGAAGTAGGATGAGAAGTTAAGTGGAGTGAGGTGAATTGAAAAAGTGAAGGGCAGTGACTTCCATCTCACCATATCCCACTAACTGTATTCTGTGAATATTCTATCTATTTCTATGTCACCTTGTTCCTAAGTCATGTTGTCACTTAGTCACAATCACCATTGTCATTTCTGAATGAGACAATGGAACAATAGAGCACTGCCGTCAACCCCCCAATTTTCCAGTATGAAGGAGCAAAGTCAAACAGGTGAATTTGGAGCAGTTCACCTAGTCACATTCGACCTTTGCATCACTCCTTCACTAAGTCAATAGTCGAAGTACCTGTGCACACACATGCAAAATGATGTGAAGTTCATAACTCGTGTAGTCACTCAAATTGTTTGCATATTCGCCACTTTGCAGACTTTTCTCAATAAGCAAATATGGGGAAGTGGAGAATACACATGAATTCATAGCTCTATGTGACTGTTCGGACTTTAGTCAATGAGGCTCTTTATCTTATTACTACTGCTCTACAGAAACCCTTCTATAGCTCACCCTTTATAGTTTATTGTACCATATTCGTCCTGCCATCCTGCCGTCATGCCGTCCTGCAGCTGACTTCAGCACTAATGCAGTTTTCTTCCATTTCTGTCTACAGTATTTTCCCCTCATTCTGCCCTCCTGCAACAATCAGCCCTCCTACTCTCTCTGCCCTCACTCTACCATTAAGCAGTGTCATATTGTGGGGACATACCAAAATGCAGTATAAGGAAAGCAAAGTAAATCTAATTATTATCTCTTAATTGTGGTGTATTTATTAGTGTGGTAATAATTTTAAGGAGTTGGAAGGTGATTTTTTTGCAATAACATTGATTAGAATTAAAAATTTAAAAGGGTTTTCTTGTATAGAAGTTCAAAAGAGAAATGTCTGTTTCTATCCGTCTATGTATCTGCTTGTCTGTCTATGTATCTATCTGTACCCTATGTATAAAGACATACATGCACTCATATATAGTGCTATTACTGCACATCCTGTCTGGTTTCTGGCATACCACTCACAGGTGAATATTTTTACATTTTCATATTTTATTTCGGTTTGAGTAATGACAAAAAAATCCTCTACAGCATGTCGGCAAGTATTTTTTTAATTTTTAATGTAATTAATTTTTGCATAAAAGGGCTCATTTGTATGGTTATTTGATTTGCTCCTGAATATTTTATTACTTCATTTGTCAATGCTCCCTTGGTGACATTCCCTGTAATAGATATGCATACTAAATAACTTACAGCAGTTTTTAAGATAGAAAACTTTTCCCTGAGTAAAATGCAACCAGAATGCAAGAAAAAAACTATTCAGTCCTTTATAAGGTGCTGAAAAATGACTAAAAACAACCTATTGGGCCCAGCTCATTTTAATGTTGTTAAGCAAATGCAACAAAGTGGACTTGTCACATTTCTCTTAAATATTGTCATGGCCAATGAGAACACACACGTGGCCCAGGAACATTAATGTAGGCAGAAGCAAGGAAGCTTCCAGCAATTACTTTTCATTTCTTTGGTACAAATCAATAAACCACCTGAAATTAAAATGCATTATTTAATGGAGGTTTTAGGGAAAAGAAGGGAATGGAGATTATAAAAACTTTTTTCTAGCATACAGGATGGTATTTTCCTGTGATGATGTGTACCATGATAAATGCAGGCTCATGCACTGCGCTGCTTTACAGATCAAGAGTTCTCCCACTGATCCGCTAAATTCTGACAGGAACTTGCTGCCTCAGCTTCAGGTCCCCTTGATGTTCTGCTGAGCATTTAGTATTTAGTCCAGGTGTACCCTTGTTTCTCTGTCCTCCAGTGCAGGAACAAGGATACAGTGCTTCCTGTTTTCCTGTGTCCTTCTGTTACAGTCTTTGCTGCTTGATTCTTTTAAGGAGTTCCCACTATCTGGAATTTATGTGTATGAAGGGACACCCTCATCTTGTTGGGTACATTTCCTATTTATGTTTTTAATACACCTATCTATTATTCACTAGATTATGAATATTGTATTTTAGTGCCTTTGTCAGCACTATTCTTTTTCTTCTTTCTTATACTTGACTCTGTGTATATGTTGTCCGATTATCATTAGGAGTACTACTTTAATCCCCACTTTTTTAGTGTCTTGTTGTTTAACAATTTAGAATCTTTCTGGGGGTATGCATCCACACCATTAGTATTAGTGTTGTCAAAAATTACATGATGTTGAGTCCCATTTTTTTTATTTATTTATTTTTTTTTTTTTATGTTTCAACTGTTTGAACTTACAGCTCTCAGGTAAATCAATAACAGTTTTAAACTTTTCATTTTAAGGGAGATATTTTAAAAAGTTCAAAAGTTTTTTGACCTGTTGATGATGATGAAGCAGTGGAAACATATTGATGTTGCTGTTTTTATAAAGCTGTTAAGTCATTTTTTTTTAAACAAAAGTATTACCCTGTTTTAGACTGCTGAAAACCCACTCTTCCTAATGGAGTTGGTTCTGTGAAGTAGCAACGGTTGGACTTTTTTTCTCATCAGGAAAGAATGTGGATATCAGTCTGAAATGAAGAGGAACATCAATGGAAACAGTGCAAAGTGTGGTGGTTTATCAATCAATATTTATTAATATCGAAAATTTTGACCCTATATAAATCAGCAGAATTATAAAGTCCAGCAAATTGAAATATAACATCAAAAAGCATTGATGGTTGAAATGAGCTTTATCAATATCCTACATGAACTATTATTATAGCATTACTTTACATAACTGGATTTCATTATCCTATGGTCTGCAGTTACTGGCAGTAATCACAATACAGTCTAGCATTTCTCAGATATTGTTATTTTCCTTGAAAACAGATTTATCATAGGATCCACCTATGGTCTTCAATCTAAAACTTATAGGGAGGCTTTCATTTGGTCAAGTTCTGACATGGTTGCTTAGCCAGGTGGCTTTCCCATTGTTTTTCAGATCACAGACACCTAATGACTATAACCATGTTCTTCAACAGTGACAACTTGTTGATACCAACTGCATTACTCTGTCAGTGGAGTTCACCTATTTGTTTTTGGAAATTTTTTATCACCCTACTAATGGAGACAGGAATCATGGACAACATTCTATACTCTCCCACAGGATTACTACACACATCATCTGATCTCCTAATGCTTCTTCTTGGTACTACAAACCTATTCATTGCATCAATACACCAAAGTTTTCCATGAGATGTAAGAGGCTTCTATATACCTGGCATCTTGGCACAACGTAGACCCACTTCTTCAGGCTTTACTTATAATTATTATACTTATTCTCTTCCTACTAACCTTTAAACTATTATCCTCCTACCTACTCTGGATCCAGAATGGAAATGCAAGGCTACTAATAACCCTTGTGATATACTAATGTAAAACATCATTATGTTTGTATAAAATGATGTATTGTGAAAAGAATATAATGTTTGACTTATTGTAAGTGTTTCTTTAATATGCATGTAGTGTGCTGGAGCAGCAGATAATATAGTAAAAGCAGCAGCCAGGTGTGTTATAGTTAACCCAGAGCCCTCACCTGTCTCTTAGGGGAACTTGATTAACTAATGTGCATTGTAGAGGGTGTGTTCCCTAATTAAAGTATTTTCTCTACCCCAGCATGTTGGAGGGGAGAATCCACCTTGTGATAAAGAGATTTTGAGCTATTACATGGTACCTGGGTGTATGACACCTCTAGGCATACCCTAAGACAAAGGTGATTCTGCAGAACTATTGCTATAGCTATATCTAAGAAGTGAAAGACTTTCCTGGGTAGACAGCCCTAGGGGGATGTTACAGGAAGGAGTTCCTGGGGAAGAAAACTGGCCCTAGCTTAGAAGTAAGCATAGGAGTAGTTATTGTTATAGGGCACAGTAGTTTGTGCCAGTGTAAATGTTATGAGAACGACAGTCCAAAGTTGTGTTAGAAGTGAGTGAAAGGGTAGCCCTAAAGAGTGAGGTGGACACCATGCTCTCAGATAGGGTTCTGAGGTCAGCATTAAAGCTTCCCTATTCCCTATGATTATGTGATGTACTGCTGTGGTCCTATGCTGTGCTGCTGTGTTTATGTGGAGAGAGACAAGAAAGGAGGCTGCTGCT
The DNA here is from genome assembly GCA_019650415.1 of Pipa parva. Taxonomy (NCBI): domain Eukaryota; kingdom Metazoa; phylum Chordata; class Amphibia; order Anura; family Pipidae; genus Pipa; species Pipa parva. The sequence continues at coordinate 1,058 of WMED01022750.1, read as the reverse complement.
GGACAAAGACTGTTTTCAGTATCAAGCACTGTTCATAGGTGACCAGACAGAATTTGCACCAGTGTTGTGAGTAAAACTACTGCAATTTATGTTCTGCCTTTTTCTCATAATAAATGTTATGTAAATTGTGTTTACAAGAAAACTACTGCCTAACTGTCTGTTTGGGTGTTAAAGGAGTGGGTTATTCCTGTACTTAGGGGTTTCACTGGCTAAAATTTGCCACCCGCTTCCCCAACATTTGACTAATCTCCCACACCCTGATAAAATGCGTATCAACTCTTGAGCAATAACTTTGTGCAAAATGCTGTGGTATTAAATAAAACTATATTCAATCATCATTCAACACTATATTCTACCATTTCTAGTCTCCTGAGTGTACAGTATACTGTATATGTCTGTCTTTTCTGCAATAAGAATGCAACTACCAATAATAGGATGGGAACCAGAGATGGAAAGCTAAGAAAGCTAAGAAACAAAAAAAAAACCTACCTCTGCAGAATTTCAGAAAACTCAGCAACTCCCAGTGTTCACCAAGAAGGTTTTGATGCCCTGGACTTTCTGCTGTGAAAGCAGAAACAACCCAACAACCCATAGTGTTGATGGTAATCTATATATATTTTACATACCACTATGCATATATTCACCATGGATGCACTTTGGTATTGCTCATATGTTGACTTATCAATTTGCCCAAGGCACTCTGGTATGAATGCACAGATTTTACTTCATCCAATAATAGTGGTGAAATGGGGGAATTACAGAAGGGTTCTTGTTACTATTCTGGTGACATTTCACTCAAAAGGCTTAGAAAATTCAGCAACCAACCTGAGCTAAGGAGGTTTGGATATTATAACTGAAATTAATGTGAAGAACTAGTTTTGTAGTTTATGTAACTAATCTTTAGGGACAACACTGGTGACTAAAACACAACATAATGTCTTTTCTCATATTAATATAAGCAGATTGCCAGAATAAAGAAAATAATCTAGAAAGAGGTAATTATAGCAGTGGTTCTCAATTATTTTCTGTCATGCCCCCCCTAGGAAGAAGAAAACATT
>WMED01022747.1:0-11243 GCA_019650415.1 Pipa parva | reverse complement strand
CCCCCCCCCCCCCCTAGTTATCCCTAAATATGTGTTTCCCCGTGCCCAAGAATATCATGTAAATGGCAATAACAGGTTTGTCCCACTGTACATATCCCCCCACACTGGTATAGGGATGGAATGGATGATTATATCATAGTAAAAATCTCACTTTAAATCAGGAATAATTTGATCAACGAAATAACACAACTCACCCAGTTATCCCGTCCCGGTGAATTCTGTCTACTTCCATTTCTGCTCGTCAACCTGATACTTTCCATCACACGGTCAAAATACCAATCTGACCCTCCCTTAACGCACCCTGAAAAGCCATTCTTCCTACTTCCGGCAATAAACCCTAGACTACAATTCCCGCAATGCATCGCGCCCTCTCTCCTGTTCACTAGGGCTCAGTATTGAAATAGATAGCCTGCTAGGTAGAGCTTGTGGGCTTAGGGGAGCAGAGTGGTGTGTATAAGATGAAGCAGGGAAGAAGTCCTGTATTGTTGATAGTAGTTTGTAACACGGGGAACATCCTTCTTGAAAGATTTTAGTAGTGTCTGAGACTTTCAGCTTTTAAGTTTACAGGAGCTGAGGGTTTGAGCACATTGGTTGGGAAGCACAGCATCAATGTTTAGCAATGGTTACTATTAGCAGGAACCTCTCCTAGGGAGCTTTTTGTGTATTATTAATATTATTATTTATTCATTCTTATATAGCGCTACTATTTTACGCAGCGCTTTACAGAGATTCATCATTCACTTCAGTCCCTGCCCCATGGAGCTTACAATCTAATTTTCCCTATTCAGTCACACATAGACAGACACAGATGTTTGTTTTTTGGATTAGCACAAGTTAAGTGTAGTTGGTTGAGAGTTTTAATAATGCCATTTGATTTGTTTTTTGGCATGTTTAAAGAAATTGTTTAGTTTCACATGGGGATATGACTGTGTTGTTAGAGAAGATATTTTGTAAGTGAATTGTCTAAAAAGAAAATATTTTATTTCAGCGCGGAAAGTACAAACAGGGCAGTTGTGCACTGAGGTCTAGTAATGCGTGGCAACCAACTGGCAGACAGTATTCACTGGTACAGGGAAAAATAAAATCATGAAAATCAAACTCTTACAGCCCTTGTGTTATTAGACTCCAGTAACAAATTGCCCTCGTTGATGAATTCCCCTGATTAGAATTTGTATTCCTTCTAGTTTTTTACGTATTTTGACGTATTTTTCTTTTTTTTTCACACTAGCGTATGATGCATTGTGGATTATATGCTAGTGTGAACCTAGCCTTACAGAGAAATGTTTGCTGGTGAATTTACATTTCAAAGGCTCCTGGGTGATTTTCCCACTTCAGTACAAATTCTAGATGTTATAAGGCCCAGACTGCATGTCTCATTGGAGTCTTTGGGGGGAATTCAGGAACCTCCGAAGTGAGGGGCGTAGTGTTCAACTCACTTCGGAACAAGTGACATGCGCATGCTGATGTCCTGAACGCGGACATCAGCATGCGCATTAAAGGGATTCCCCTCCCGGCGAGAGCACTCGAGTCTCCTCGCCGGGAGGGGAATCCCTTTAATGCGCATGCTGATATCCACGTGCAGGACATCAGCATGCGCATGTCACTTGTTCCGAAGTGAGGCGAACACTACGCGCCTCACTTCGGAGGTTCCTGAATTCCCCCCAAAGACTCCAATGAGACATGCAGTCTGGGCCTTATAACATCTAGAATTTGTACTGAAGTGGGAAAATCACCCAGGAGCCTTTGAAAAGTAAATTCACCAGCAAACATTTCTCTGTAAGGCTAGGTTCACACTAGCATATGATCCACAATGCATCATACGCTAGTGTGAAAAAAAAAAATACGTCAAGTGTATTTTTCTATTGTACTTACCAGCAACAGTGTGAACACTCCCTCGGCATTCACAGCACTTCCTATGTTTTCGCATTTTGGGGTATGGCGTATCATACACTGGGCAAAATGCGACACACAGCGTTCTGGACCTAGCATATGCACACTATACGCTAGTATGTCTGGAACTAGGTGAGTGCTATCGGCTTTCATTGAGCTGTATTTTTTATTTTCGCACTAGTGTATTATGTGCTAATAACAGCTCCATAATTACTTTATGATAAGATGGAGATATGAGGGCCTATAGATCATTTTAGTTAAAAGTATAGTAACATCAAAAATTTAAATTGTCACAAATGCATTTGTATTTATTATATATATTCAATCTGCACTTCAAATTCTAAATTGCATATAGAAAGCAAGATATTTCACTATTTAGCTGTAAAAATAGGCTCTAAGGTACACATGCCTCAAATGCATTTTCAATGCATACTATATATTCAATATGTGCTTTTAAAAATTCAAAATTGTGTTTAGAAATCAAGATATTTAACTATTTAGCTTTAAAAATCGGGCTTTAGTGCACACTTTGCATGGAAGCCAATGGAGGTGGGTGAGGTCTGCTGTCAGTAAATCAGTGATCAGTAAAGATAAGAACAGGCAGAAAGCAATAAAATTCATGAAATTTGCAACAAAGATAATATTTTACAAGTGCTGTATTTGAATAAGTGCCATGCCAATCCAAATAGGAATTTTTAATTTTTGGGAGGATTCTCTTTTTTTAGTTGGTGCAAATGTGACAAGTGCAATTAAGAACGTTAGAATGGCTGAGCCTATCTGTTTACATTCTGATAATAATTCCTTATTAGTTAAAAATCAGGACTAAAGCAATCTGGAAAAATATTGGTGACATGGAGGAAAGTGAAAGAAACAAACGTTATTATTATTATTTTTTTTTTGCTTTTATTTCTGCTCATTTAACAAGAGTACAAGTAACACCAGAAAAAAGAAAACCACCTATTTGAATTTCCATGGCTTATTCCACTGGTGGCCAACCTTTTGAGCTCAGTGTGTCAAAATTCGTCAAAAAACTCAAGTGTAACTCGGGTGGTGTGTGACTTTGCCATCAGCATCCAAAGGCAGGGCAATTCTCCTAATGAGAACACAGCACAAACAGCACCATGACACGTGTTAGCAAAAATGTCTCAGCATGTCACATCCGACATGTGTATCATAGGTTAGCCATCACTGGCTTATTCTGTTCTTCTTTGTGGCTGCAGCCATGTTTTATGGCTAAAGGCAGATGTTCCAACTCACAAAACTGTTTTCTATGCTTTACTTTCCTAAGGCCATGCCCACCCTAGTTACTTGTAACTGAGCTACTTGTTATCAGTTTCATTATTGGCTATGGGCCAAAGCTAAATATCCTGTATGGTATATACCAGTGATGGCAAACCTATGGCACACAGTGCCCTCTCTGTTGGCATGCGCACCATTGCCAAAGCTGCCTTCAGTACAGGCTGCGGACCCGATCCGACAGTTTTCAGGCCAGATCCGTGGCCTGCACTGAAGGAGCGCTCGCTCACAAGGGAACTCTCCTTCCCACAGCTCTGGTGAGTGACGTCACCTTTTCAGTACTCGGTGCCAAGAAGGTTTGCCACCACTGATATATACCATAGAAAATATCTGTGTCTTTTGTCTAAATACTAACTAACACTTACATTTAAATAATGTTTATCGAATTGACATGTGAGTCATACCTATTTAGTACTTTTAAAAATATTTCTTGGAAGCTGAAGTCCTGACTTGAACTTTTTATTTTTAATCAATTTGCTGTTTGCAAGCATCTTTCACTTACAAGTCCAGTGAAAACAAGAACAAGAAAAATATTTACTTAGATTGGCATGGCAGTTCTATATGGTCTAGATCAGACCTGGGCAAACGGCAAGATGTAAAACCGGGGGCCGTGGCCAACTGCTGTAGACGTCAGCACGCTAGACGCCCCTGCCCTCTGAAGCCATCCATGCGGCCCGGTGGCAAAAATAATTCCCCACCCCTGGTTTAGATGTTTAATTCCTAATTTGTATAACTCTGAGATTATCTTCCTGTTAAACATCACTAATTTTTTCATGTATCTAGAACCAGGACTTTACATTAAATTGCCTATAGAAAATGGCAGGATGAAGGTACAATTTACTTTTTTTGAAAACGTAACTGGGTTGTCAACCCTGCTTAAAATCATCCCTGCTGCTAAATAAACAACCCTTGCCCTAGTCTTATGGCAGTGTTTTTCAACCTTTTTTCTTCAGGGGAACCCTTTGATGTCATGAAATTTCTGGCGGAACCCCTAGAAACCCGGGAATGGTATTATCGCATAACGCGCGTGATGTCACTGCCGTCTACATACCCGACAGGTCACTGAGGGAGGATCCAATGCTGCAATCTCTCTCTGATGCGTCAGGTAATGATGCTGATTGCTAATGATGCAGTCTCAGTCTCTGCTAATAGTGATCGCTGTCAGATCACTGTTAGCAGGGACAGAAACCGTATCATTAGCAATTGGCATCATTACCCGACTCATCAGAGAGAGATCGATGCGATCTCTCTGATGAGCCGGGTAATGATGCAGATCAACCAATGTGTCGCGGAATCCCTGGGTTGTCCTTGCGGAACCCCGGTTGAAAAGTCACTATCTTATGGTTTCCTATAGAACTTCAATAAATCATATCCAGTAATTGCCCCAGAAAGCCCAATTTGGATGCAGGAAGCAGAGAGAAAGGGATACACCCCCTGCCAAATCAGAAATGTAACTCAATATCAACATTTTTATAGGTACTGAATGGGAACAACCACAACGCCAAAAACAAACAGCAAGTTCCATTTTTTAGTGTTATTGATATACTGATCCATGATATAAACTCACTCCAAATAATCAATTCCGTATTAGCAGCACAGCACAGGCAAAGGTCAACTCATAACTGAAAACTAAGCAGTCCCATGGAGCATGGGAGCATGAAAAGACTAACACCCGGATTTCCACCAATCAGACTGCTAACTCTGCCGATGGGCGGTGTTAAGAACTGATGGAATCGCTGGAATCACGAGTTCCAGTTTTTGCCATGTTAAAAGGAGCAGGATATAAACACAGAACAGGAAATTCCCTTTCCCACATTAAAGATGGGCGGCAGCGCCAAGAATTTTGTCCGTTCTTAAAACAGTTCGGAGTGCTACTTCTTTCCCAGGCGCCCAGTGACCTGGCAGCCTATCAGTGAAGTAGTGATGTGTTACCCGGGCGGATGTTGCGCTGGGAAAGGAAGTGGTCGCGAGAGGAGCTGAACGACGATGAACAACAAATTCGATGCGTGAGTTTGATGATGTGCGACACTGTCTCTCTGCACAGCCCCCTCTATCTCACCCCAGCACTGACATGTCAGCTACCGCCATGCTTAACCAGGCTGTGTGGCTGTCATGTCAGCATAAGGCAGGAAGGAAAACACAGTCATAATTCTAACACAGACTAAATGGATAGTGACATAGCCAGGCCCCATGCTTTAAGATTTATGACATAGGGAGGCCATACATTATTACTGGCACATATATGGGAAAAAAAACGTTTCTTAGTAATTTACTGGTTCCAATGTTAGCATGCATTTACCCATGTATGCCTTTTATAACCGTTATATGTATAAAAAAAACATAGGTTGTGAGCAATAAAAACTAGTGAATCTCTGTAAAGCGCTGCGTAAAATAGTAGCGCTATATAAGAATTAATAAATAATAATAATAATAGTTGTATAATAAATGTAGGTGCTGCAAATGGGGTATGAAGATATCATTGAAAATGGAAGAAATCTCCGGCACTCCAAGGTAAATAAAAACAACTTCTTTTATTGTTCATCCATTAAAACAGAAAACTTTGACACCATGACTAAGTGCTGTAAGCGTGAAACGCGTAGGTGACACCCTCGCTTTTAAAGTTTTCTGTTTTAATGGATGAGCAATAAAAGAAGTTGTTTTATTTACCTTGGAGTGCCGGAGATTTCTTCAATTTTCAATTTGCCTTGAAGCAGTCCTGCCTCTTTTCTCCTTGAGCACCCAAACTGTTTCTACTATAGTGATGGAGGGAGATTGAGCCGTCTTTGGATTCATTTTCGAGTTTGCTATGAAGATATCATTGTGAAAGAGAAACAGAACCCTCTTATAAAGTGCAACGCTATAAATTTATTTATACGCATAAGTTAAACAAGGTGGATAGAAATATAAAAACACTTTAAAAAAAAAAAAAAAGGTGTCCTAGACAGGACTAAAACCTAATAGAGGGGATACCAGTATGGTAAATGAAATGTCTACTTTTCTTGTTATCGTTAACAAGATCACAACAAATATATATATTTTAACGCCGCTTAAGTTCACCTCATATTAAAGTTATTTAAAGTAGAGAAGATACTTTTAAGACCTCCCCAACCTCCAAAATATGAGCAATGCTAAGAAATAATGCACAGTTTTCTTTTTTGAGCCAGTGGAAGATACAATGGATGACATATGCATATAGAGCGATATATTTAGCATTTGTGTGTATTTCTACAAGGAAGGGGTTTAGATGAAAATCTCCCCCCTCTACTTTTTTCTTTGTTTTTATTTCTTTCCTTTTCTTTTTTCTTGACATTAGTACTTTTTTTTCCCCACTGAATGCTGTACTGAATTGTATTGTACTTTGTTTAACCTAAAATGAAAGAACTTGAACACTATGCATATGTTACAGAGTTCAAACATTCACATTGCTTATAGATATTCTTTATGAGTAATACAAAGTCACTAACCTGAACATTAAAGTTTTTTTATTAAAAAATAAATAAATAATGAAAGCATTGTGCAACTATTTTGGTTGTTTGGTAATTGGATCAAAGTTCTTTGTAGCTGTGGTGGTAGTAATTTTTCCTTGTAGTCAGTGCCAGATTTACAACAGCCTGGTTCCCTTGGGCCTACGCCATAACCACTAACCTGTTATGCTCTTTTGTGGAAATAATCACAAGCTAAATTATGCATAGAACTGAAGTGCATCTGTGATATTTAATGCAAAGTAAAATAGCTTTCCCTAAAAATATTTCTTAGTTAGAAATAACCCCACCTGCATATGTCCCTGACTAAGGGTGTAATTCAGGAAAGAGTGGTTAACTTGCGATTCTTCTCATCAGTTCGCCGAGACGGGTACGCACTCCCTGGTCTCCTGCATGTGGAGATCAACGAATGCTTTAAAGGCACTTCGGCGAGGTGACTCGAGTGGTCGCAAGGTGAGCCGAAGTAACTTTTAAAGCGTTCACTGATCTCCCCTTGCAGGAGACCAGGAAGCGCGTACCCATCTCGGCGAACTGATGAGAAGCATCGCAAGTTAACCACTCTTTCCTGAATTACACCCTTAGTCAGGGACATAACTAAGAAATATTAGAAGGTAACTTCGCTCTTTCCTGAATTACCCCCTAAAAGAGAGGTGCCCTTCCACCTGACAAGCCAAAAGGCACGGGCCTTTTGGGCCTATAGGAAAATCAGCTGTCACAATCTTTAAAGTGAACCTGTCACCTCAAAACTCTACTACTAATTTAGCTTCTGAGGAAAGGTGGAGATTCGCTCAATCCTGTGTGTAGGCAATGGTAAAGCTGGGGTGCTCAGAAAGCGCCTTGGATATACAAAATATAGAAAAATTCAGCACTCCCAGTGAATAAAAACAATAAATTTTAATCCAGTCGGTTAAAAAACAGGCAGCAGTAAAAACAATGAAGACAATAATGAAGGAGCACCCCCTAACGCGTTTCGCGCTTAGGGCGCTTAATCATAGGTAAGGGTGCTCCAAAACGCTCAGAATAAATAGTGTTTGCTTACCTTACAGCTGTACAACTAATTGCTGGCCCTCGGTATGTAAAGCACATAAAATGATGTAGTGTGCAGTAGATGAGTGTGTCCAAATGCCGGAACCGGGCTAGTAATCACTCGTGACGCGGAAGTAGTAAAATCGCGTCAAAGAGGTCAAAGAGCAGCAAGAAGAAGTACGGCAAGTCAAAGGATACAAAATCCACCAAAGGCAAAAGTCAGACGCGCTATACAGGTTACTGCTCAGTGGAAACAAACTGAGTGATAAACAATTAGTGGATGCATGGAAATGTGCCGGCCAGCAATCGTTATCAGCTGTAACATAGTTCTAATGCTAGCCTGTGAACAAGTTGGAGAATGTTGTAACAATAACAGAGTAAACAAAAAAACGGTACTTTCAGCTAGGAGAGAATAAAGGGGAAGTCAAGATAATATATATAATGTCAATAACTCTAGATAAAAAAATGTCAATAACTCTAGATACAAAACTCTATATAAATGATATAATGTAGTGATAAAAACAATAATATGACAAATAAAAATTTCTGTCAATCAAATAACAGAATAAAGTTTGTAAAAAATGAGTGAAGAAAAAAGGTGATAAATAAGGAAGTGTATGTGAAAAAGTGTGTGTAGTAGTGTGAAAATGAAGGGGGTGACCTGGGGTGATAAAATGGGTGTATGAACTGCCTACTGGGATGTAAGGTAAGCAAACACTATTTATTCTGAGCATTTTGGAGCACCCTTACCTATGATTAAGCGCCCTAAGTGCGAAACGCGTTAGGGGGTGCTCCTTCATTATTGTCTTCATTGTTTTTACTGCTGCCTGTTTTTTAACCGACTGGATTAAAATTTATTGTTTTTATTCACTGGGAGTGCTGAATTTTTCTATATTTTACTAATTTAGCTTCTACTAATGAAATAAACATTTTTGTAAAATAATCTTCTTGTCATCTTTCCTGTCAACCCGCCTTTTCTTTCCTGAATCAGATGGGCGGGGTTAAATAATGATTACCATAGCTCCTCCAATCTGATCCCTGCTACATCCTGATTTAAGGCATCTGATTGGAGGAGATATGTCAATCATCATTTAGCCCCACCCAACTCAGGAAAGAAAAGGCAGGCTGAAAGGGAAGATGACAGAGAGAAACGCTGTATCAAGGTACTTTTTTTTTTTTTTTAATGTATATATTTTTTTATATATAATACTAATAAATTAATACATATATGTATATCCCCCACTCTCCCACCCATGCCGGCACAGTCTAAAAGATGACGATAGCGGTGATCATGATCAGAATGAGGAAAATGGTACACAGAAAGACTGTGAGAAGGAAAAAAATGACAAGGAGAAAAGCCAAAGCTCCTCTAGGAAAAAGGTATGACTCAAGATAAACTATTTATATCCACTACACTCTTCTATTTGAAATGACTGTGTGGAACTAGTTATGGAAGACTGTACAAAGGTCAAAGCGACATCATATGCACATGACCAGCTGCATAAGGGGATAACTGCAGAGTCAGTTCGATTTCTGCAGTCAAGTACACTAATATTTCTCCTTCTTGATTTTATTAGTTTTATCTTAGAATTCATTTCTGAATTCTGTGAGTTGAATCTCTTATTAAGAATAAATAAAATTAAAGGAGAACGTAGGTACTTGTTAGGCTAGGTGTGATTCTGCAGGTAATGAGCTAATATACTTACTAAATGCAGTTATTTCCTCCAGCGCTGCCTCCTGCTGCTTGGATTATCAATCTTCTTCTTTTATTCTGTTTCTGCATCACAATACCGTTGGGGTTCATGCCTCCTCTTCAACATCACTGATGTGAGCAGGCACTGAAGCAGTTTTAGATCATAACACTGCCTCTGCGCTTTGCTCACATCAGCAGTGTAGAAGTGGAAGCAGGAAATAAAGGGGATTGCAGTGCTGGAAGTGGAATAAAAGAACATTAATAATCCAAGCAGCAGGAGGTAGAGTTGGAAGAAGTAACTGCAACTACAGTAAGTAAATTAGTATATTTCCTGCAGAATCACCCCTGGGCACTTTAGTTCTTCTTTAAACCTGTGTAATCATGTTAAGAGAAGTGATAATTGTGCACTTTATTTTGCTCCATTTCTATATTAAAATAATTCTGTTTTTGATCAGATAAGATTACCCTTAAAGGAATACTAAAGCCTAGTCTTTAAAAGGGCTTCTTTATTACAGGGCATTGAGATAAACTTACCAAAGTTTATCCCACATCTCTAGGAGCCTGATTTATGAAGAAATTGTTGTCTTTTGCCCCAGTGATTCTGACGTTACTTTAAGGGGAGAATTCACCATTGTGCGAAGTGAGCTCCGAATTCTTCGGCTCACTTCGCACTGACTGTTATGCGCTCGCTGATGTCCTGCAAGCGGACATCAGCAAGTGCATAACAGTCAGTGTGCGAAGTGATTCGGAGCTCACTTCACACAATGGTGAATTCCCCCCTAAAACTAGTTGTTTCTCCTCTTTGAATCCTCCCAACATTGTGCACATGTGACAAAAGTACAAAAAAAAAATTTAGGATCACAAGGGATAAGATAAATTTGTATTAATTTATTTATGCAATTGCCATTTAGTATTAAGGCACAAAGAAAAATATAATTTTTTTTTTAAAGGAGAACTAAAGCTTATTTGTACTATGAGGAAAGGGGAAATACTTATCATTAAGGGTTTTAGGCTGTAGTGCTGCCACCTGCTCTATATAACAAGCCAATCTTTATCTGATGTATTACAGTATTGCTACTTTTAATTTTTACAAATTGTAAGCACATTGATCAAATATGTATTTTATTGGTTATTTTTTCTTTATTATGTAGTAATAGAATTCAGTTGCAGTAGAACTAACCGTCTTCTGGTTTTTGTTTTGTTCTGATCTTTTGTGTTGTTGATGACTTTACTTCCACCAGATTGATATGAAACCCAGTTACATTCTGTGTTTCTTAGACTGTTGTGCCAGGTCCTGCCGAACACCCTTTGCAGTACAACTACACATTTTGGTACTCCCGCAGAACACCAGGCAGACCCACCAGCTCTCAGAGCTATGAGCAGAACATTAAACAAATTGGTACCTTCGCCTCTGTGAGTACCTGATGTTTATAAGGTCGTCCATTCATCCTATTTCTTACAAACATATTGCACAATTATCCTCTTTCTACAAACCGACAGAGGCTGTCAATTGTTTTAATCTTTAATGGCGAAAAAAAAATAAAGTTGGTTTTGATAATTTTGGTACGCTGTTAGGATTTCAAGGCTTCCCATCAGTCATTTTCTAATTTAGACTTTCTTTTAAGTCTGAAATCCGTTGGCAAAATCCACTGGCAAATGATCTAGTCCGACTGTAAAAAGATTGTTGAGATTATACTTGCAGTCAAAAGAGCAAGTGATCTGCTGTGCTGTGTGTTGTGTTTTTTGGCCTTTGCTTTTTTTTTACAAAGATTATTTTTTAGTTACGATGACATTTTTAACCTCTTTACAAAGCACTGGTCAGACCACACATGGAATACTGTGTGCAGTTTTGGGCA
>WMED01022746.1:0-10149 GCA_019650415.1 Pipa parva | reverse complement strand
GGAAGTGAGCCGAAGGCTTCGGAGCTCACTTCCCTGAATGGTGAATTCCCCCCTTAAAGCATGTCATTAAAGAGTTCTCCGCTCATCTGGTGCCTTGATCAACCCTGGAGGATTCCATCTGGTGATAAGTCCAATTTAAAGTATACCCTATTCAGTGCTTTTTTTTGTGCCGGAACGCTCCGGCATGGCATACCGGAAAATTTGAAGACTGATAGATGCCCAGGGCATCTTTAGTGTCTCAGCTCAGTCACTATTATTTCCCAAAGTGCTGAGCTTTGCTTCTCTTCGCTTCTCCCTCACTGCTGCCTGGTTCTTTCAACGGGTAAACTTCCAGATTACACCAGTTCCCTCCATCAGTCCAGCAGGGATCACTATCGCACACACATTCCTGAACGGGGGTTAGTTTGGAGAATGCTGGGGTGACATCACAGCTACCTCCTCCTCCTCGTCCCCCCGTTCTGAGATCCAGAAAGTAAGTTCAGAGTCGGGGAATGGTATGAATCGCGGCTATAGAGGTGACTGAGCATGGGGAACCGTGAGTGTGGAGCCGGGAGCGCTGTGTATTTCTGCTGACTTTTGGTCTCTCCCTCTTTCTCTCTCTCTCTCCCTCTCTCATACCGGTAAATATTTTTTTCCAAAAAAAGCACTGACCCTAATGCTATGTACTCAGGAACGCACATGTGTACAGCACCATACTTTATATCCATTTCTAAATGCATTTCAAGTGTTTTTATTATGCTTGTGAAAATATGCCCACCCATGAGCATTTTTTTCCACCCAGTGCCACAGTTGTTATAAGGCCAATAGGGAACCTGCTTTTTCACTGCAAAAAAACACATAGTTAACAAAGCAAATTGTGTATCTGCCCACAATGCAGTTTGAGCTCATGTTTTAGATCATTATTTACCAATGTCTGAATTGTCCACCAATAAATGCATGACTTCACAAATAAACACTTCACCAAATATGCATATTCAGCAAAGACAACCAGACAGATGACTTTCTTTTTTACACACGTTATATTCACTGCAGACTACCCAGTTATGTTGCATAATGTTAATTGAATTAGCAATTCCATTGATGTGTACTTATATATAACTAGATGGATAATTGTACTTGTTTGCAGAGCTGGCTGGAACCCACACTGCAGTACTCCATGTAACCCCCTGGTGATGGCCATGTGTGATTTTTACTTTTCTTCTAATGAAATACTGTAGCTACTGTAGTCCTAGAGTGTACCTGGATGACCCCTTCCTCTAGGTTTCTCTTTAATCTCTTTGAGATTCACATAAGGGCAAATTCCCCTCACCTTCAGTTACCTTGGTGGATTAGAACCTTTTCAATAAGGGCATTCCTTTTATAACCTAGGTCACATGGACCAACACTCGACTAACTCACATGGAATTTCCAAGTGACACTGATGTAAATTTCTTTCTTGCAGCAAATCTCACTAGGTGGCAGTGAAACATAATAAAACAGTTATTATTAGCAATAATAGAAAACAACATTTTATTTAATATCCTTTACATATAATGGGTGAAAGTTATTAAACTCAAAAAGGCCAAGATCAGCCTTTTCAAGTTTATCCCGTGAGATCTCGGTTGTCTGTTTGGTAAAAATCGATCAATATTTTTCAATCGATTTTTACCAATTGAACCTTTTTGATCAAGTTTTTTTTCATCAGATTTTTCGATGGAAAGGTAGCCATACTTTACAGTATGTGTGAGCTGAGGGAAAGCTTCGCAAGGTGCGTTCGCACCTTGCTGAATTGCCCCCGTTAAACACCATATCCAGAAACATTCCCAATGTGATAACGATTCTTTCCATGACATCCTATTTTTTGTTGCACTTTTTTATAACCTGCCATAGTACTGCGCTACTGTATGTTTGTGCTCCAAAAGAGATTTTTCCTTGCTTTTATCATGAGTACTTCTCAAATTTCTCCAAATACAATTTCCAAATATCTGATTATTGCTCAGTCTTAGCTTAACTGCCCTGGCAGTCTGGCCATATAGATCAGACAGCAAGGGCATTTGAGGCTGTATATAACCCCTACTGATGATTGGGCAGCCACCTGGTACGACCTGTTCAACCCTCATCTCCTCACCAACCCAATAACTGCTTGCCCAACTGCATAGGCAGCATTAGGAATATATAGCACAATGGAGGATGCTTTTTAAACTGAGAAGAACTGGAAATAGGTCCAGACTCAGGAGAAAAAAAACAGTCATGGAGACAGGTTTAGAGACAAAAAGTTATCCAGCACACGAGCTTGATCAGTGGTGTGGGTTTAAGGTCTGCCTACCCTACAACTTCTTAGCGATTCAAAGGGAGGGTTTCAAAAGCAACAGATACAAACTAAATGTAGGGTACCTGCCATACATATTACATTGAGGCCAACACTCACTATTCATGTGAGCTTAGACCGAGCTTCAGCAGGCATCCCAGCAACCTGAAAGGCATCTTAGATTCATAGCTCTGGGGTTGTTGAAAAGAAGGTTTGGCCTTAGGGTAAGAGCAGTCAGTGTAAAGGCAGCAACTGGTGCCCCTCAGTGTTTCAGTTGTATTGGTTATTTCTGCACCTGAACATTACACATACTGTGCTGCCACTTCACATCACATGTTTATCAGCATGTCTGCCCCCTTATAGAATGTGCCATGTGCGATAGCACAGGTTACATAGCCCTTAAACCAGAGATTTAAGAGCTAAAGCTGTGCAGACAGTTATTTCAGTGCAGCCCTAAGGAAAGAAGACATAATAACAATATCTATTCTGCTGTGTCTATAGTACAGAAGTTAAAGCTACAGCATATAAGGCAGCAGGTCCTAGGGTCAAATCAAAGCAAGGAAGAATAGTCATAAATTGTGCATTACAGCAGTAAAGAGATGTGGCCGTATAGGAGCTATTTTTTAAATCTAGTCATTATTGTTATAAAGTTCAAAATCATTACTAAATTTTTTTCTGAAATATTCTAGTATCTAAACTGTGTGTGTAGGAGTCTGTTTTCAGGTTAATTCTGCATTTCTCACGCCATTGTTTTGTTCCTGCAAACAGATCAGATTTAAATGACATTCCTGTATAAGCACAGGTGGGCCTATTGTGATGATTGAGATATAAATTAACCTCCTGAACCTCATTAGATATTGTCCTAGTTTCAGGCTTGTTTATGGCCCCAGAGAACAGGGGCTAAGAACCCTTGAGTCCTCAAACTACAGTCATTCTCCGCTAAATAGCCAGTCATCTACACAGTATGCAGCTACTTTAGTAGTCAGCTGGTTAACTCCTAAGAAGCGTGTTGGAGGTTATTGATTGCAGCTAGTGTTGGAGCATGGCTCAGCAATAAATCCTTTGTCTGAAGCAGGTCAAATAGCTTAGCTGTAGGATTCATTATAATAAAACCATGCAGATTTCTCTTTTTAGATTAAATTACTACACCTTCCTGGAACTATATCTATCTGACATACATGCATCAATGTGCATTAATATCAGCACAGTTCCACTGTGTTACTATGTTGTAGTTTTTGTTCTAGCCTTTGAGAGTTGCACTAGTTTTGATTGCACAGATTCATGCCCATAGCTCAAAACTCCCCTCCATTTTCTCTCGTACAGCGCATCAGTTCTTCCACAGCTAGTGCTCTATACAATATAGCAGTTCTCCTCCAAAGTGCCCTATACAGTACAAAAGTACTCCAATACTGTGCCCTACAGTGCAACAGGTAAAATGGTGCAAGGTAGTGAGGCATGCTGCTGTTTCTACGCTCCTTTCTATCCCTAACAGATTTTTATCTGCACCAACCCTCCCTTCCCCATACTGTACTGACTCTATTCTGTTCAGTCCCAAACCCCCTTTCCCCATACTTTGCTGACCCCCAGTCCCCCCTTCCCTATACGGTGTCTGTTTCCTAACCTTCACCGTCTTTTTTCTCTTAATAAAGGGGGGGGGGGGAACTGTCCTGGCGGGCACTCCCTCTGTTCCTCTGCCCAGCTCTACTAAGCATCTGCCTATGCTGCCTTCCACTTGTCCCAGCCCTGGTTCTATAAGAACACCAACATCCTACTAATCCACCTTTGGCTTCGACTACAGTCACATGGTGTTGTAAAGTGAGGGGGGGGTAAAGGAAGTGTTTGTGCACTTCATTGCTTGTAATCAGAATCAGGCACAAATGCATATTTATGCATATTGTGGGGTGGAGAACTGCATGACAGAAACAATATACAGAAAATGAAAACAATTTTGAGGGTGAAATATATTTGTTTTACCTGATACTTATTCATTTACCCCTAGGTGGCAATTTGTTACATTAAATGGAACGCTCTTCTGCACTGTAGCCACCATGGAAACTGTATTCTGTACATTATTATTTTAACACTCCAAGTAATTAAATCTCTAGGTCTACTAATATGTTATTTCCTTTATATTTCAAATATGTGTCACTTTCTCTTGCATAAACTATACCTTTTAGGCTGTATGGAAACACTGAATCCTGGGTGAAAGCCTTTGTGGTATAGCTGTGCATTTAGATTCACATTGCATAGCATTATCTTATACAAATGTGCATATGACTATATTGATGTAAAGCCATTTTCCATTCATACTAAAGTTTTTGCATATAAAAAACACTGGCACATTTTAAACAATTGCCTTAAGTTAATGAATTCCCTAAAGAGACCAATGAAACTGACAGAAATGTATAGAAAATATGTGAATCTGAATAAACAGATATATACAGTATATGTAAGAATTCAAAATGAATTTTTAAGCTTCTCCTTTTTAAGAATTCCATTTTCGGGATATCTTTGAGATTCATGTGGCTGCAAGTCACTGGATTCTGGGACTTTCCCCTTCTACTTACAACCTTAAGTGAATGTCATAATCTCCATGAGTATCAAGTAATTATACCAGGATTGTACGATTTACTGGAGAAGTATTTACAATGCCTATGTAGATCTGAAAGGCTCAAGGTAATAAAAAAAAAATCAATCATGATATATAGAAATAGGATAATATAAATGCATGTAGAACATTATTAGTTAAGAAAGAAGTAATCCATCCAGTTTTTGGCATTTTATATGAAGGAAATATGATTGTCCTTCAGTATATTGGAATCATCCTGGATGTGGCTATACACATACACACTCACATACACCATGCACCACATACCTTCTCTTGTGTACTGCTTCCTGTCAATTTCTTAATTAACGCAATGTTATGGTGGTCTCTCTCACCGAGACTGGAATACCTTTAAAGCATTCGCTGATGTCCGCGTGTAGGACATCAGCGAGCGCGTAACGGTCTCGGTGAGCTGATGCGAAGGATCGGTAGGTAAGTTCACAGTTTGCTGAATTACCCCTTCAATCTCACAGAAGCAGCGGTTCACTCTAAACATATCAGTGGCTCAGTGAGTCCCATTCAGAACTAGACTAATTCGAAATTTATTAAACTTGGGAAAAGCATGATTTTTCTTTTCTGAATTTACATCTTGGCTGTTTGCGCAGTAAAAACCGCTCGATATTTTCGATCCATATTTACCGACCGAAACGTTTCGATTGAATTTTTCGATGAAAAAGTAGCCATATTACCACATTAGTGGTATGGATACCTTTTTTTATAGAAAATTCGAGATTGAAAAACTTTATCAAAAGTTTCTGTTGGTAAATATTGATGGAAAAAATCTTGCGATATTTACTGTTAAAAACTTCCGAGATCTCGCAGGAATAAACTTGGAAAAGCAAAACTGAACTTTTCTGAGTTTATTAAATATCTTTTACTGGTCACTGAAGGTCTTCTTATGGCATTATCTGACAATGTGAGTGGGCACAATATTAAATATGAATAGTTGAGACACTGACCATGCTTAGCCTCTCTTAGTTGCTTAGAAATCTGTCCTCATAGTATTAGTACTATGTACATAGTAGCTATTGTCTGAAGATCACTAATACAGGTAAATCCTGTTTCGATGCATATCAGTAAATGGAAATCTATGGGGGTATTTATCAAAGTCAAGTAAAATTTTGAATTGTATATTGATATCAAACTATAAATAAGGGGAAAATATCAATATCCCCAATATTAATATTTATATAGCTCCTTAAGAACTTTTTCTTATCGCTGAAAAGTGTTCACCTGGTTGAGGGTCGCAAAAACTCATTATTCCCTATGAAGATGGTTCTACAGATGTTTCTAGTTCAGGTTCCACAATAAAAAAAGAGCAGCAATATCAATATTGATTGAAAATGGAAAAGAGTTCCATTGAAAGCAGTGGAAAGTATGGAGGATTTAACGCATCAATACAGTATTTATCGATTTTTTTTTTTTTATATCAGTAAACTTTATTCACCACTATATAAATTGGTCGAGATCAAAAATGAAGTGAACAGAAAATGACAGAGGCAATAAAATGGATGGAATAGGTCGATATGACCTTGATACATTTCCCAGTTGGAATTCAGGTTGTATACACACTTCTACTACCCCCAGGGACAACAGATTTTTCCTTTCTCTCCTTAACGACATGCTAAGCCCCCATTATCACCAAATATCAGGATAACTTTTATATCTTTAAGCTTTTATTTATAATGATTTATATTAATTATTAATATAATTAATATATATTAATATAATATATAATATAATATATATTAATATATTGCCCACAATATAATTATTATATTGTGGGCAGTGCGGTAGCTCAGTGTTAATCACTGCTGCCTTGCAGCACTGAGGTCCTAGGTTCAATTCCACCCTGGACTTCATCTGCATGGAGTTTGTATGTTCTCCCCGCACTTGCGTGGGTTTCCTCCGGGCACTCCGGTTTCCTCCCACAATCCAAAAACATACATCTGTGTGTGTGACAAATTAGGGAGACTAGATTGTAAGCTCCAAGGGGCAGGGACTGAAGTGAATGATGAACCTCTGTAAAGCGCTGAGTAAAATAGTAGCGCTATATAAGAAAGAATAAATAATAATAATAATAAAAATAATAATAATAATACAGCTGTACGTTTCTATTGTAATCGCATTTGAGATATTTTGTACCAGATAGTTCAACCTTTTTGACCTTACAGAGTCTGTTCACATCTGATTAGACCAGCGGTTCTCAACCTTTTTGAGACCACGACCCCCGCTGACGTCACCACGCCGCGCGTGATGACGTTTCGGCCAAACTGTTGCGTGCCACGTGGTGACGTTTATGGCCGACGTCACCCCGCAGGAACCCTCATAAGAAGGGTTCCTGCGGGTACTTTCGGGTGTCGGCGCGGTTCTCGACCCCAGTGGGATGGCCTCGCGACCCCCGCCGGGGTTTGCGACCCACAGGTTGAGAACCGCTGGTTTAGACTTTGCCCTGTGTCTGTTCAATAGGCTACAGGTGCAGAGGACGTTCTAATCAGAACAGTTAGCAACAAATTATAGAATGGAAGAGATACATTAATGCTTTATTAATACTGTTTTATACAAACATGGACAATGCAGCGTAAGTATGTATTTTATGTTCGGTGTCATGTTACTTATACAATTAATAGATATAGCTTGGCGATTGCAAGGAAAGACTAGGAACAGCAACTAGATCGTGTAGTTTATTAATGCATATTAAAATAGCATAGACCAAAAGGAAAGGTGAATATACCGCTTGCTGTTCCTATAATGTACCAGTTAGATTCCATCTCAAGTACAAGAACATTTTAATGTATGTAAGGATCTGGAAATAATGTAGAGAGCAGCTACTAAATTATTAAAGAGAATGAATGATCTCGCTTACAGAAGCACTATATACTATAGGTTGTGTTTTTTACCATTAAATACAAGAAAAATAAGGGTATAATTACGATCTATAAACATATGTTAAAAAATAAAAACCCTCTCGTAAGCCAGTGTTTATTTTTGAGCTTTTCCAAGAAGATCAGTAAGCAACCCTTGGATTAAGAAGTAAAGGGATTCTATCTTCAGCTGTGAAAAGTTGATATGAAGCGAGAACTTGTGCTGGTGGCACAGTGAATCATACATATGCCTATCTGGAAAATCAGAGAATGTATAGTTAGTATGTTTTTTCCTTCATTTACACCTTCTCATCTGTACTAGTAGCAGCTAATGGGCTCAATATCCTGAATCGTTTCCTTAGGATCAGCCTTCCCCTTAGTATAGTGGCAGTAGGCTGCATACAAATGGATGTGCATATTCAGTGTAGGAAAATAATAGTCACCAGACAGAGGTTGTGAAGTAAAATAATAGCTCTTTATTAACTCCATGTTGTAGCCAACCACACTAGCTTCTCTTAGCACACAGAAGCCTAGGGTCTGTATGCAGACAGGGAATACTTTTTGGACTAACATAATTAGGCAATACACAAAGCTTACTCAATATTCAAATCTACAGTACAGACTTTCTTCATTGTGGTGTACTATAGGCCAACGCTAGAATCCATTACAAATTTACATACTACACACACATCCCGCAGGCCCAACTTCTTAAGTACTTTAGGTCAACTAAAGTTCCCTCTATTCTCTTGCTTGGCCAGACCCTTTTTGCTTGTTTAAAGCATTTTCTGAGCTACACCACATCATAAGTAACACAACACAAGAGGACTGGAAACAAGAGCAATTTACAGTACAACCAAAGCAAGCCCTACTCACATACTTTTTGAGTGTTGTGGTTCCTTGTTCTCTTGAATTACTTGTGGTGTGAGGTGACAGGAAGGCCGAACAAGGATGGCACATTTGTTACAGAAAGCCACACCCTATTTCCCACTGAAATGAATGGTGCTTGTGTTTTATAAGGATTAATCATGTCTGCACACAGTATTATCCATAGACCTATAAATGACTGCTGTAAAATAAGATCCTTCACTGTTCCCAAACCTGTAAAATAAGGCCTAATGAACAGGCCCTAATATCAGCCACCAATTTTCTCACTATTTACATGCAGCACAGGCTACATTAGACAATCATAGTAAAAAAAAAATCCATCTGGTAATTATATCTGTGAATTGGTAAAGTGAATATTAATATTATCATGCATATATTAGAGGTAGTGCTGAAAGGCAGAATGCTTTAAATTAAAATTAAAACATTTAGGCAGATAAGTCAAATTTACAGCTCTGGCTATGCTTATGGTCCGCTGACTACAATTACTACATGAAGGCAGGTATTATTAATTATTGTATTAAGTATATTTATTCTTACAACACGTTCATCATCTTACTAAACCTAGATGTTTGAAGAATTCTGTCTGTTGTAAAAAAAAAAAAATCAACCATTATCCCCCTGCTAGCTCAACTTATGGTGAGACTTGCAGTTCTGCTATTGCACTTTCATTATAGTATTAACTTGCTACTGGCTTGGTCAGTTCCTGCTGCAGCCATATGTCTTGAATGTATATTAAGGTAAACATGCATACAAAAACACATTTTCTTTGTCCAAGACTAAGGCAGCTGAACCAATAAAACTGTCTGTGATTAGGATGCAGATGATACATCCAGTGTTTTCTGATAGCTGCTATTACTTAATTCACATGTGACTTAGCCTGTCAACCTCCAAAGTGATCCCCATGGTTTAATTCCTGGATATAATTTCCCAAAGTGTAAGATTTCCTCTCAGCAGCTCAGACAGATACAAGCATTTTTATCTCTAATATTTATAGCTCACCAATATATTTTGCAGCTCTGAACAGCTGTAAAATCCTTACAAACATATATGGAAGATTAGAAGAATGATTTGTACAAAGCCTTAGTAAAGGAATTTTGTGATCAACCTGAGTTCGCTCAAAAGGGCATAATGTGTACTAGATGGGCACTTTATAGCTTGAAGGTATGACAAACTCTCTCTCACTCATTCACACTCTCTCTCTCTCTCAGGGGCTTATTCACTTTGGGTCACTACACTCACAAATTTGCTACTCTTTATTCATTTATATTTAAAGTGTAAGTAAACCCTATTTATAAAGTTTGCCCCATTAAAGTATTGTAAAGTGAAAAAACAATTAATTAAATCCTTGCTCACCTTTTCACTCTGCAGCACTTGTTATCCCTCTGTAAAATATTCCTACTTCCTGTAGAGTATGAGGCCACGCCCCCACCCCTCTCACATTCTCTGTTTTAAAAACTGACACAGACAGTGTCGGAATTCAAAGCTGCAGGGCTTTTGCAGTGAGAGGA
>WMED01022744.1:0-11602 GCA_019650415.1 Pipa parva | reverse complement strand
TACCACTGTAGTAACATCTAATGCAGATCACGTCTAAAGATATGCAAACTACTCTAATGAATATTCAGTGAATAACTAGGGTGTGTGTAGATGTGCAGGGAGCAGGACCCTCTCCTGTTTACTGTTTAGACTGCAAGTTCTCCGGCCCAGAGGAGCATTCAGTAATTAGCAAGACTTTTTGTAATAAGTGAGTGTATGCACTTATGACAGTGGATCTATATATATTCCCTTGTTGTATGTAACATGGGTCTAACAGACATGATTGACCATCACTAATAATTAACCCTCATTATCTCTGTTTCACATGCTGGCGGTGCCATTACAAACATTGTATACAAACAGAGAGTGTATATACAGTATGTTTCTCATCCGTATCACTTCCTCCTGTAGACACAACGATAAGATGCCTTACCTCTAATTCATCGAACAGATTGCAGTTATAAATCTGTCTAGGACCTACCTTTTAATATTTAAGCTTCACGTACATCTAAAAAATTGTAGTTCTTTCTAAATCCGTCCTCCAGGGACCCTATGAAAAATTCATTTACAGAACTCGATTAATCAATACATTTATATATTGGTGTATATTTTACACCCAAAAATTGTAGTAAAACACAGAAAAAGGAGAATTCATTAACAGAGCAATCGTTTACAGAGGTCTAGTTACCCAATAGAAACCGATCAGAGGTCTGCTTATAAGTGAAGACCCCCATCTATACTTAGGGGGTTATTCACTAAGGTGCGAATTTGACTGTCAAATTCGCAAACAGCGGATTCCCATAGCAAATCTGCGACAGTTTCCCCATTGTAAAGTTGTGACAATTTTTTAAGGTTGAGATTGTGACAATTTTCCCATAATAAAGTTGCGACAGCAACAATATTCTCATTATAAAGACACGACTGTGACAATAGCAGCCTAATGCGACTGTCTTTATCTGGCGAATTCACACCAATACGCAACAATTCAGACTTTAGTGAATAACCCTCTTAATGACCTCAGTGGGTAGGAAATATCTGCCATTTTTATCTATGTGGGGCATCAGAGGACCATGGATACCCTGGAACTGGAGATTTCTTCTTGTTCATTGCAGATTCTCATGACATCATCACCACCACTGAATCCACATGGGTTCTAGTTTTGAACATGGATATACAGTGAGGGTACAGCAAAGAACATGATGTTTATTATATCCTAGATCAATGTTGAGAAAATGTGCACACATCAGGGGCAGAGCTGGGTGTTTGTGGGAAAATGCACCTATTTCTTTATAGAAAGTGTTCCACAAACAGTTTTCAGGGATTGCTACTTTCATTTGAACAACCCCAGCCCCAGGTCCCCCATTTGTGGGTGTAACAGTTTTGTGCATTAGCATATATATTGGCAAAACTGCTGGTCCCTTATTACAGGGCCTCACTGACTGCTTTGTAGCTGAGCTGGAAATATAGTATCCATTCTTTCCTAGGAGATAAACTACACAGGACAGTTTGTTTTGCACCATAAAAAATAATAAGCCTTATTACATTTAGTACAGCTACAAAACAGCCAGTGTGGCCCTGTGACAAAGATGTAATGCAACCTCCTAACTCAGCAGCAAAATAATTAAAGCATCAGCACTTCTTAGACTAACCAATGTTAAAGGAAAAAAGCCAGTGTGAACAAGCTGACAGGTGACAAAACCACTATGTTAGGAGCCTATTTAATAATCCAGCCCAGGGTATCTGTACACTCCAATTATCCAATTCCCTAAAAAAAATCACTACATGTATTTTTTAACTGACAATTTCCTTTCTAAAGAAAACAAAAAGTATCTAGACATGATGGTCCTTTCTAATCTAGTCTCAAGTGAACTCAAGCAAGCCTGATACATTGGTCACTGGGTGGCGTTCTTTAATTACAGTCAAGGGGTTCAGTTTTTTTTTGTTAATTCATACTTAAAAGTTTGGCTGCTACAAGTCTCATTTAGAAATACACATTTGCAAATATAAGATGCTCTCTGTGAAAAATGACATGTTTTTGAAATATAAAAAAAAAGGCAAATAACTTCTAAATAGGGTTTATTTTTCCTTTAAGTAATTCTAATATCCTCAGTTTTACATTCATTTCGGCGGTTGTCCTGTTCAGTGTAGCAATCACCCATGGCATATACAGATGCCCAGTTTGCTTTGAGTCACAGGATATTCAAGTCATGTGGACAAAAGCAATCCATGTTGACAGACAGCTTTAAGTAATTTGCATGAATTCGGTCAAGGTGTTATTAGTTTCCTAAACCTCTGCTGACTTCTGTCACTTTCAGTATGTGTACAGAGAAATTAAATTCTCAGTTTCAATTCCCTATCATTAATTATTTGTCAAAGAAATTCTAAAACAGTTTTTTAGTTCTTTTCCACCTGGGGGTTTGAAAACACCTTTTTTTTACATTGTAATGTAGGATGCTCATACCTTCTGGTTTTAAAAAAATTTTTTTGATGGCTGTGTGACTATGGCAGTAATTATAATTTTACAAAAGATGGCATTTTCTTTTCTATCACTAATAGTGGTTCTGTGGTTAAGATTGCTGCCTTTAATTTCACTCTGGGTAATTGCATCTTCTCGGGGTATAGATGTTCTCCTGGTATTACACAAATTCTGAAAACATACCGCTTCGGTTAAATTTAGTTCTTCTGGGTCAGGGGCTGATGGAATGGTTCAAACATTTTTGTGAAATGCTGGAGAAATATAGTTAAAGAATAACAGTACTAGTAATTTTAACAGTTTAGGTCAGGGTCTCAAACACATGGCCCTGGGGCTGCACGTGTCCCCTAAATCTGTCTCCGGACCACAGAGGACTGTAGCTTGGTAGCTTGGGGCAGCAGAAAGCAGGCTGAGGGAGGAGCATGCCCCCCTGTGGCGTAAGGGTGAGCCCCTGCAGCAGCTAAAATGTCAGGGGGGCACAGGGTTGCAGGGATGGCAACAGAACACTGCTTCCTTACCTGTGTATAGGTAAGAAAGTGGTGTTTGGTGGCTAGTGGAGGTGCAAAAAACATTGGTGTTAGGATAGAGCATATTAGATTTAAAAGGAATGCGGCCCATAAACTTTAAATGTTTTCTATGTACAGCTTATTTGAGACCCTTATAGCATAATATCATTATTAATTTTTATAGTTCCAAGATATTTTGTAGTCCTGTGCAAATAGTATAGGGTACATACAGAGCCGGCTCTGCCATTAGGCAGAGTAGGTAAATGCTAGGGGCGCCCCTAGCATTTTTTTTTTCAGAGTGCCAGCAGTGTTGGAGGTAAGGGGGACGGCGCAGGCAGGGAGGGGCGGCGCGGGTCGAGGGGGGGGGTCATCGCGCGCGGGGGGTTGCCTAGGGCACAGATAGGGCCAGAGCCGTCTCTGGGTACATACAATACATATTACATAGTTTACAAACTTTGCCACACCATGGTATAAAGAAAACATAGGAATGATGATCCTGGCCCTGCCCACAAGAGCTTACAATCTAAGTAGATGATATGAGACATATGGTGTGGGACTCATAGTAGGTGGCCATAGTATCTGTTTTTTGTTTAGTTTGAAAAGTACATTTGAGGTAAGAGAAGGGTAAGATAATGATATTTTGAAAAGGTGAGTTTTTAAATAACATTAGAATGTTTGGACGTTATGGAAGTGTTTGATTATGGGAGGAAGACATTTATTTCATTCACAGACAAATAATGTTGTAAACTGCTATGTAGACGTTGCCTGAGGGACATGCAGTGCCTTGAGGCCCTTCAGTTGTCCAGATATAAACAAAGAATCGTTGTGGAAGTAGGGGGGAAACTGAAGGGTGAAATGCAGAACCTCACATGCAGAGTGAAAGATAGAGGATGAAGGACTAAAATATGGAGGCTTTTGGTCTGCGCATTGAGCTGCTCAGGCCCAGATTTAACATCGAGATGGGACTCCGAAAAACAAGCTTTTATCCTAAACCTACTGGCTTTTTATGGGACATATTTAAGTGGTAAAATGCATGGAAAATCATTTCAACCCAGGTCACTTGTATTTTTTAGCAATTTTGAATTGTTTTCTAAGTTATTAAAGTTTTCTTCCCCTTTTATCCATTTTTCTTTTTGAGAGACAAATTGAAAAGGGGAAAAACAGTAATTTTTCCCCATAGTAAATATAGCCTTAAGTGCATTCTGTAAGCGTGGAGTCAGAAAAGTGTGGCTCTTTAGCCGCCTTGTTGCGACTTGGAGTGCATCTCCCTAGTCCTGCCCATGACCTCTGACGCATCTTCTGATTGGACGTCGACAGGTCATGTGATCAGTAAGCCTGCACTCCTCCCCCTTTGTGGCTCAAAAAATTTTTCGTTGGTGGAGGGAGTAAAACGGCTCCTTCTTCTTCAACGTTTGCCAACTCCTGCTGTAGGTAATGATCCACTACTATGCTATCCAGTTTGTTTTATTGGACAAGGCTAAGGTTGTGTTGTAGCTCTTTGTTCAGTTATGGACATCTTATATGCAAACTATTCTATTTACTATGGGAAATTAATGGGCTATAAAGTGAAAAATTGCATTGAAATCTGATCAGAAAGTGCCAGAATTGCCCAAAAGATCTGCTGTTTTAAATTACTTGTAACTATTTAATTTTATCTAAACAGTATGAAGAAACATTGGGTGAAACCAAAATTTAAAAAGGGAAAAATGTTAATTTTTTCCCTTTACTAAATATGTATCTTTAATAAATATTTATTGTCCTTCTACTAATACCTTCTGCTTTATGACAACTGAATGGGTCTATGTCTTTTAGTGGTGCCACCCTTATCCTCACTATTAGTATGGAAGCTTAGCTTGATTTTCAGCTACACAAATATTAAAGAATATCACTTTCCAGAAAATGACAAAAGATGCTTGTGTAGAATTTGGCCATCCGTCTCTGGTTTGTGTTCTACAGGCTCATAGTTGGTCTTGTTTAAAAAAGTGACAAACCTCATGTGAGCTCTTGCAAGTGACTAATCAGACTGTTTAGTTACTGTTATTTCCTGTGGACACATTTAATATAGTTTACATAGGTGATATTAAATGTCATTATGGCTTTCTCCTGCCACAGTTCCTTTGTGATTTGACTAATCAAATGCAGTTTCTGCATCTAGAGACCTCTATGGAAATTAAGTACAGCAGTTTTCCACTGCACTTTCTGGTGTGATTTTGAATTTAAACCATATTCATTTTCTGTTTTTAGTAGTACACAGTTTTTTGTTTTTTTAAAAGGAACTGTTTAGTCAACAATTATTTTTAATGGCCTCAAATAAAGGATTTTGGCACATAGATTGTATTCTTATTTGTAGAGCTCTTTTCAGATTATAGCTTCTCTTTCTTACAGAAGAACTAGAGTCTCCAAATAAAAATAAATTAGTTCATTTAGTCTACATTTCAGCAACCTAATAAGCCATCAATATGTCCCTTCCAAGCCACCTACTTGATTATATCTACTGCTTCTGCATGCATTATTTTATACTTACAAGACAGCCTTTGTAGAATTTCAGTTCTAACCTTTGTTGAGAAAGCTGTTGCCCTGTGTATTGACTTCTTACAGAGTATCTGTCAAAACCAGCATTGAGTATAAGCCTCATTAATATTCACAATTTAATAGACCATGTGACATTTTTCCAACCAGTCAGACACTATGGGGGTTTATTGATTAAAGTGTGAATTCGACTGTCGAAGTGAATTCTCAGTTCGGGTTTCGACACCCTGATTCCCTTACTCCTCATTGACTAAACAGCCGATTCCCATAGTAAAGCCATGACCGCGACAATAGTAAAGTCACAACCATGAAACTCATCAAGTGGTGGTGAACCTTTTTAGCACCGAGTACCAAAAAGGTGATGTCACTCACCAGCGCCATCCACTGAAGTGCTGGCACTGATGAGTGACATCATCACAACTGTGTTGTGTTACAACAAATCCTGGACAGGTGCTAAAAGCCACACTTCACTTATTTCTCCTGACGAAGCCACAGGCTCGGCGAAACGCGTAGAGCAGAACTTATAATACAAGCGGGGACAGTGAACATTCAGTTGCACCTTTTGAATCAGAGCTGAATGCATTACTCTACAAACTTATACGGTAAATAAGACTTTGCTGTTATCCATATGATCAGTAACTGTTACCTTGCTAAATAGCTATGTTGGATTTCGTACAATGTTTTAAACAAGAATGTGCTATGTAAGTGCAATACTTATGTTTTTAAATTTTATTGGTTAAAATAAAACGGTACTATTCCATGTGGAGCTCTGTCTTTTCTCTTGATATATTACCTTAATGGAGGTCTGAATTTTCAATTGAAGAGGAGGTTGTTGAAACATTTACAGTCATTGGTTTATTACGAGCTTGCTTACCTACTAGAGTTTGGTCTGAATTTCCGATTGAAGAGGAGATTGTTGAAGCATTTACAGTCTTTGGTTGATTACGAGCTTGCATATCTACTAGAGTTGGTGAGAGTCCAGTCTAGCCATTCTTCCACGTGGTGTTATTCTTCTGTGTATTACACGATCTATCTTGGCACGTTTGGGCTCATCTAGCAGTTATTGATTGTATACGGTTTGCACTATGAATATTCTGCGCTTTTTCTAGAAAATTCTACCTTGTCATCACAACTGTGTCAGGGAAGGAGAGCTCCAAAGCAAACGAGCGCTCCTTTACTGTAGGCCACAGATCCAGCATGAAAACTGTCAGGCCAGGTCCACAGCCTGCAGTGAAAGGAGCGGTGGCGATGGCGCATGTGCCCACAGAGAGGGCTCTGCATGCCCTCTCTGGCATGTGTGCCATAGGTTCGCCATCCCTGCACTAATCCTATAGTAAAGTCGCAACCGTGACAATATTCTGCTAATTAATTCACGATTCTGACAGTAGCTGTCTGTTGGGTAGTGTGCGACTGTTGTTAGCTGGTGAATTCACACCTTTATGTGATAATTGGGACTTTAGTCAATAACCCCCTATGTGTGATGATGTGTCATAGTTCATTTAAACATTAATGAGGACCAAACATGGAGGCCATGAGATACTAGCAACAGCTGTAATACAAAATGGTACTACATCTCAATGGTACCAATTTGTTATCTTAAAAATATGGCAGTTTAGTCCTATATTTTCAGCATCATAGTTATGGTTAGGGTCCATAAGTTCTTCTTTAAGTCACTCTTCTATCATCTACTTCCCTTTGCAACAATGCATTTGAAACCATTCCAGAGACTTGAGCAACAAGCTAGAGAATTCAGAAAAACTCATCCGAAATGTGCAGTTTTGGAACCTGTTGCTCATGTCCCTGTTTTGAGGTTGGAGAGGAAGGTCAGAGAGTTTCTGTGACTAACATGACTATTATTAACTCCAACAGTTTACCACATCAGTTGGAAAACAGGGGACAGTTATAAAACAAATATTTTAATTTAAAATGCAATTTATCTTTAATGACTCCAAGTTGCAGCGAAATGTATTAAGCTCAGAAAAGCCGTTTCGGGCTTTTCTGAGTTTAATCGGGAGAACAGTCTGAAGTTTCTCGCGGTAAGTATCACGAGATTTGCTTTGATTGATACTTGCCATGAGAAAATCCATTTATAGGGTAGCATACAGTATAGCTACCTTTCCATGGATATATTCAATAAAAGAAAAAAAGTTTAATAAATTTCGCCCTTATAACTGTGCTAATAACGAAATGACTTAACAAAAACTAAAAATCTGAATAATCAAAACAAACTCTTTTTTTTTGATGGTTTCATTGTTTATCAGTTCAATCTTCAATATCTTTGTTTTCGTTAGATCAACACAAGACTGTTGTTTTTTTTTTTAATTAAAAACTAATATACCCCCAGATGTAATATTTAGAAAAATGTTTTCTTTCCATGCTAACATTATGTTATGAAAGATAAATTAAGTATAAGGTTTGTCCTCCCACATTGCTCTGTTTTTCTAGTGTATTTTGTCATGCACTACTGCATATTTCTGCTCATTACATTTTTTTCTTGTTTGCTTTATTTCACATAATTTATATTAATTACCTGTATTTCTTTTCTTGCAGCTTACTTGGAGGATGCTGGTACAAGTTTATATTTTGTGAACACTTCCTTGCTGCAGATCACCTTCTCCAGCACTGTGGGGGTTTTCATCCCCTGCCCGGCTGCCGGATCTCCTAGTGCAACCCTCCGATGGTACCTTGGTACAGGAGATGACATTTATGATGTGCCACACATTAGGCACGTCCATGCTAATGGCACACTTCAACTGTACCCTTTCTCCCCATCCGCTTTCAATAGCTTTATACATGACAATGACTATTTTTGCACAGCTGAGAACTCTGCAGGCAAAATCAGGAGTCCAAACATTCGTGTCAAAGCAGGTATGAAAGGAAGGATGCACTTGGGAACATCTGTTCCTGTATTTGTTAATGGAGAATTAAAGCACTTTTGCTTAGAAGTTAATGTCCAGCTTTTTAGGAGCTTAACAATTTCTTTTCATCTGAGTAATCATAAAAAGGTATCCAGCCTTATAGCTAATCAGAAATTCTGTTTCTATGTAGTAAATGTTTAGCTAACATTGGTGCCCACAGCACATATGCCAAGCAACTCATACTGAGAGCCTTTCAGATACAGGATCACATTTTATTACTTGTTACTAAGATAGATAGAATCTCTTGGCTATAAAGAAAGAGATGAGATCACAGATGCAAGAAACAGATAAAATAACTGTTGGTAGAAGTCAGAGTTAAAGGAGAACTAAAGATTTGTTAGCCACGGTGTGATTCTTAAGGTGGATTAATCTACTTAATGATCTCAAGCTTTTCTCCAGCTCTGACCCCCTACTCTCTGTTAAAGTCAGTCTTATTTTCTTCAGTTGCAGTGCTGCAATCCCCTTCATTTTCTGCTTTCTCTTCAACATCTCATCATCTCTTTTGACATCACTGATGGGAGCAAGTGCAGAAGCAGAATTCTGATATTATGATGCTTCAGCGCCTGCTCACATCAGTGATGTCAAAAGAGGAGGGGTTAACACAAAGGGGATTGCAGTACAGGTATTGAAGAAGAAAAGTCTGGCTTAACACAGAACAGGAGGCAGCACTGCAGAAAAGATCGAGATTGTTAAATATATTAACCCCGAGCCCCTCTTAAGAATCGTCCCTCGACTAATAAGCCTTTAGTTCCTTATTTTTTGTAACACTGCTGCATTTCATGAAAAACTTTGTTTTAATGTAAAAATAAATAATTTTATTGTGATGTTTATTCCCTCTAGTGAGGAAAGGCCATCAAGTTAATGCTAGTAATGGAGCAAGTGTCATATTTCCCCATATTGATTACTTATATTGCTAGAGATACTGGGGGAAATGATACTTCTTGCAGTGAAAATGTTGAAAGGTTATAGTTTTAGCTGGCATACCTGATTAATAGCAACAACAATGAGTAGGAGTATTGTACACTCTTTTCTTGTCTGCTGTTTGGGGCCACTGGCCCCTTTAGTAAAGCTGCCAAAAGTGGAATCAGTAAGAGAAAGTGACAGCAGTTGTCAGACTGGAGTTCTTGGGGACCATTAGGAAACAAGAGATCAAGGGACCCACCAGGAAACAAGAGGGGCCAAAAGCAAAAAGATTTTTTTTCTTGTCTCTTTATTCACCTCTTCAGTCCCTATGATTTGCTTATATCATAGCTTTTTTGTCTATAAACTTTTACCTTCTTTATAATACCCTAAGGAATATGACACGATGGTGCAGTATGAAACTCTAGGAGGGCCCACTGGGAATTTTTCTTGTAAAAACTGAGTTGCAAACGTATCACAGTTGCCAACTGTAAAACTTTT
The DNA here is from genome assembly GCA_019650415.1 of Pipa parva. Classification (NCBI taxonomy): domain Eukaryota; kingdom Metazoa; phylum Chordata; class Amphibia; order Anura; family Pipidae; genus Pipa; species Pipa parva. The sequence goes on along the minus strand of WMED01022744.1, from coordinate 1,796 downwards.
CCAGAATTATGAAATTGTTTCTTCAGTTCCCTTTGAACACTGGTAGATTATTTTCTGTCACACTGTAGATTTGATTTGCACACATTTCTGTGCTTTAAGAGATTAGTGGATATGGTTGTTTTGCCTCAGATATTCTTTCTTCTCCTTGTCTAGCTAAATCTATTAGCGCTATGTCAAGCAGGGAATTTTGAATGCTACCACTTTATCCAAGGAAAATTAGCTGTGATAATATTCATATAATATGAATATTTTTCTTTTAACAACTTTGCTATATAAAGTGAATGTTTATCTTAAGGGTACTTTTTTATATATTCTAGATGGCCGTTTTTTTAAAATAAGTTGGTTTTTTTTTTTTTATTTGTTTGCTTTTTTTTTTCAAAAAACTTTGTTGTTTACATTGAAAGATTAGCAGGATAATATAACTTGGAATATTTTCATAGCAGACCTTAAGAAGAAATAGAAATCAGAAATAGGATTATTTTAGGGTTAGTGCTGCCCATGTGGTGCCTGGGGCATTAGGTAAAGTGTTTCATACCAATCCAACCACCTTGCATCATTTGTTTTTTTCCCCAACAAAGATGGCTGTGCTTGCCATGTATATGCAATTGCCCCTCTGGTAGAAGCCATCTTTATTTTATATTACATCAGTTTTAGAAGAAACTGACACACAAAGCAGTTGTGTAAATCATCATAAATGCAAGTTTAAGGGAGGCCCATAATAAGCCATATTCAATATATAAACTGCCCTCCTTTATTTCTATAAAGGTTGTTCCAAAGGATTAAAATACTGGTTGGCATCACAACAATAAAAAATAGAAAAATCTATAGATACAGAACATGTTGTAAAATTTCTTTACAGAACTAAGGGTTTCTGAAAATTTCTGGCTAATAGGCTGCCTTTTTGCACAGCTGCATAAGAGCGCTTTAATAGTTACGTATTGTTACAGTGATTTACAATAGCTTTACAGAGCAGGGAGGTGCTTTACAACACACAAAAATCATACAAAAGAACAGATAATATATTCCTTTAACAAAGAACACCATGTGCAATTTGAAATAGTCTGTGAAGGTATGGATGGAATGGAATACAGATCTGAGCTTGCTGTGACTTGGTTTCATTCAGATAAGTTTATTACAGGTGCCCCTTAAAGCTAATAAAGACTTTTAAAGGAAAAATTATTTTGGCGAGGCAATTGCTGTATTTTACAGTAGAGGAATGTTTTTCCATGGCTGTGCTTGAGACACCTTACATTGTCTGCTGTGGTTCTTTTAAAATAGGGATGTTCCACCTTGTAGTTTTGATTGTTTTCTAGCTGTTGGCTAAATTCGGGGATTTGCAGTATGAATAAAGCTTGTGGATCATAACTGAAAGGAAGAGAGTTTGACCGGGGAGAGTAGTGATTGTGGCTGTGTAAGCCATTAAAATATCCAACAGAAAGTTTAAAGGGGAAATTTAGAAAGATGGAAAAGCATTCACTTTGTTTTTGATCGTATTTGCCCACATTACTTTAGACATTTCAGCTTTTTTTTCATACAAATCAATAAAACAAAGACAAATTTAAAAAAAAAGTTGAAAAGAGCAAAAAGTTTTTATAGTGATGTGATAATCCCAAACAACCCCAAATATTTTGTGTAAAACATAAACAAAAGCCATCAAACAATTTAAAAAGGCAAGCAGTGTGTATTAGTGGCGTCAGTCCGTGTAACCGTTCATCCTGTCTATGATTAAACACTAGTGTTTAGTAGGGGTGTAACGATTCATCTATTTAATCGATGTATCGATTTATTTTCCAACG
>WMED01022743.1:0-11603 GCA_019650415.1 Pipa parva | reverse complement strand
TTTCCGGTGCGACTCGCTTTTTCAATGACCATCAACAAAGCACAAGGACAATCGCTGCAAATGTGTGGCCTAGATTTGGAGAATCCATGCTTCTCACATGGACAACTGTATGTGGCCTGCTCACGCGTCGGAAAACCTTCTGATTTATTTGTATACACACCAGATGGAAAAAACAAATATATAGTATATCCATAAGCACTCAAATAAATAAATAGAATTTAAATGACACTTTCAAATGATTTGCTGATGAAAATAAATAAATATTAATAAAAATGACACAATGCAAATTGATTTTTTTTTCATAACGAGTTTTCTTGAATTTCTTTTTTTTCTGATATTGCAGCAACGCGCGACAGATAAGCTAGTTTCAAATAAAATAAAATAATGCTGGTATTGTGTACAAATCTTTTCAAGAAAAACAAACATTCATATTAGCAGGGTTTTTTTACATTTTTGTTTAGAAACATGTGAAAATCCTGGGGCAGTGTTACTTTATGGAAATATCCTTCAACATGTCTGGTGTAACAGTTTAGCATGCTAATAACAATCACTTCTCCCCTAAGAAGGTGACATTACAATAGACTGTTGACATACTAGCTTCTAGCTCCTTTCAGGGGTTGTCCATATACTAGCTGTTGTTTGATAAATAGCAAGTAAATCTGGACATAAGTCAAGGAACCTTGTAAAATTAACTCCGGATAGAGCAGTATTCTTGGTATTTCCTGTTTTACTTCCCTCTTCCTTGGCATGACTGATGTCCATGGAAAGTCACATTGAGCTAAACAATTCAGCTCATAACACAACATGATAATTTCACTCTGGCATTTTCTCATCACAGATCACAGAAGTCTAATTCACAGAGAAGGTCTACATAGCCAGGAGAGTTATATCAAGCTTATAACATGTGTATTATATGTCCTTCATATCTACACATACAAAAAGTATACAGCATTATGTCTGCCAACAGAAATCATGGCACCCTAACACCCTAACTAATAGGCCCAGATCCTGAGTAGTGGTATACTATATACAGCATTCTAAAATAGTTAAAGGATTGTGCCTTTATTCTTCCAGGCACTTGCTAGTTGGACCATCCTGGTTTCCAGACCATGTTTCCCTCCATTGGCAGCCCTGGCCAGTAATAATCTGATACTGGCAATGGAGGTAAATTCATGTTTACCATAACACCTTGAGGTCTGTGCATATAATTTCAGTTGTGGCACCATTTTTCTGTAAACAATGCAGCTTTGTATGCTCAGAAATCTTGCCATAGTAAACAGCTCAGAGAAGGTATAAATGCTTGATGCACAAAATTCATTTGTTATGAAAAAAAACTATGGTGTTGTTAAGTGTGTTGAAGCTCCTCTACCTATTGTGTTAAACTCTTTTTCCAAGGTAATCTGGGAGTGAGTGCAAGTGAGCTAAGTTAGTAACAATGGTGCATTATTAAAGGCTAGACACACACACACTCCTTCATCAGTGAGTGTTTTTTTTTTTAAATATTCCAAATAATATAGAGCAGCAGTTCTCAACCTTGAGATATGTTTATTTTAATATACTACTTGGACTTTAATCTAGCAGACAAGTTCAGCTGCGCATGGATGAAGGAAAACTGGAGGATGTAGATCAACCCCACTGAAAGGTGCACACAGCAAGCTACTGAGAGCTACTAATGAATTCCTTTAAAAATTAACCACTATGAATACAATAATGAGTGAGGAATACTACCCATTTTTCATCCAGTGACTGGTTACATTTATTTGCAATTCTATGGGAGATGATTCAACACAGGGGAGAGTGTGTCTAATTCTAGATAAAAAAAAATACTCTGGACAAAATCAAGTAGAAAGTTCTATTTAGCGATGACATGCTGTTATTGGGTTTACTGTCCAGCATTTGCTGACACAGGTCATTTGTGCAGATTTGTATACTCATTTAACTCTCACAGTGTGGAATAAATTATCATTACTTTACCATGTAAATCCACACACTTGTCTCCTTTCCTTCCCCCACCTGTCTTTATATATCCCAGCACTACCTAAGAAACACAGGATGCCCAAAGTCGTTTAACAGTTGTTTAGCAATTGGCTGGGCCCCAACTGTAACGCAATGAATCCCATTTACTTGACTGCAAAAGCTGATTTTCACCTGGGTCACTCTGGTCTGGTGACCCAGCTTGAAGCTTGTTTAGGTCACATGACCAAGCCATTTACCAGTAAATCACCCTAAATTAAAGGCGCACTATAGTGCTGATATAACTGCACACATACATATAAAACTCCTTTATACTAAGCCAATTGCTGACAAAAGAGTTGAGGCGAGGCGACTCGAGTGGTCGCGAGGTGAGGCAACTTGAATGGTCGCAAGGTGAGCTGAAGTACCTTTAAAGCATTCGCTGATCTCCACATGCAGGAGAGCAGGGAGCGCATACCGGTCTCTGTGAAGTGAATCAAAGGATCGGCAGGTAAGTTCGGACTTTCCTGAATTACCCCCTTAGTTTTTACTTTGTTTTTCCAGCATACAGTAAAGCCATGCCAAAATACCTAAGACCCTAGAATCTAAGCAGTGCATGCACAGAGGGGTGAGAGGCAATCTACCATTAATTAATAAGTATCATTTTCTGAAAGAATGTATTTCAGATGCTTCCCCTTTAAAACAGAAACAATAAGCAGCTTCACTGACCAGTTCTGCTTTAGTTTAATTGTATTATTATCGAAACCTCCTACTAGTTTTTAGTGAAGGAAAATAAAAGTGACCAAGGGGTAGAATAATTAATTTCTTGCTATTTTATGCTTCACAAGTTAACTGTTAACATGCTTCATTTCTTGTTAGGCACACATAGCTGACCCTTAGGCCACACAAGTTTGGTATTTTTATGTAATAAAGAAACACAGTACAGAGTTTGGATGGTTACTTATACTAAGTATAGTATGTCATAATTTCTAGTCATGAATTCACAAAGCCTCTGTGAAAGCCAGGACTAGAAGGGATAGCGTGCTACGGAATTATTTAGTGAACATATAATCCAGAATAATAAAAATAGAAGAAGTTATGCAGCTTTCTTACAGTCCAGAAGTCCCCAACCAAGCACAGAGAGAATTCCCATGAACATGATCCAAGCCATAATGCTGTAAGCTCATACATTCATGCACTGGCACTGCAGCAGGGGTTCTACAGCACCTAGAACACAGGCACATGGAACTCAGCCTCACACTGCATTACAGCAGAGACCATACTCCTTTCATGAAGTGAGGGACACATAGAGCCACACAGAGAGAGTTTCACTTTACAGAAAAAACATATTAAATTCTACAGATATCCTGCCACTTTTTGCATCTAGCAACCAACTAATCTATTCCTGGTCTACCCACATTAACCTGGGTGATCATTTAGCAGGCAAGACCAAACATCAACCCAAAAACTTTTCAAATGTTAAATAATAATATTCAATTTATTAAATCAACAAAAACAATACAGAGCCCTCCTCCAATGACATAATAATAAAGTGCAGCAATGGCCCCCAAGTGACATAATAAATACAGTGTAGCAGTAGGTTGGCCTTAGTAACAGCAAGTCCCCCAGCTGTGAGAGTCACAGGGGAGGACTCCTGCAGTCTGTGCATAAAAGGCAGGAGTGTGCATAAATCATTCCTCCACCAGCAGCAGCAGCGGACCAGTATCAGTGCTTCTCAAGCCGGGAAACTGAACTTGCTGCAACAAATGTAAACAGGAATGTGTCATTTTGTACAACTCAACATCAATGATTAATTGAAAGTTGCAACTGCTAGGTGTGTTTAATGAAAGAGGCAGTTGCATTCCGTTATCTACAGCTGGTGCAGTCACTGTTGCCATTAAAAACTATCCCGCAAGAGCTATTGATACGTAACAATTGTGACTTTTTTTAGCAGCTTAAAGTTATATATAGAAAAAAAATAAATGTATTGATTAAGCATCCTCATTCACTGCAATGCGCAAGACAAGTTCTGGAAAGAAGACAAAAGGCAGTGAGCTATGTGAGCATTTCATGCAGCTGTGTTCCAGAATTAGCAGTAACTTGTAGATTACATAATCTGCAATAAGAAGGACCCTCTAATGACCACACAGAAAGCAACTCAATATTAAAAGGCTTTTATATATCACTGCTACAGTTACTACTGATGCACCAAAGCCCATGCATGCTTGCTGCTGTCATATAATGCTAATCACTGTTGAAAGAGATAACTACAGGTTACTCAGTTTAACTGTTTGGCAATTTTACAAATTCTTTTATATGTGTAGTATGTATATATATATATATGGGCATGCATAATCTCTCAAAACCCCAATGGAAAAAAAAACAAGCAAATAAGCAATGTAAGGTGTGAAGACTTGTTTTGTTATTAATCTGTGAAGTTGAACTAGGCTTGAGGATGCTCTGACAAGGCTATTCTGGTTTTCAGTTTCCTTCCACTGGATGTTTTATACTGAATCAATTAATCAATTTTACTTGGCGCCAGAGCCAGAGAGGAGCAAGATCATTTACTAGGCAAATTTGATGAGAAGAAATCTTTTTTTTTTTTTTTTTGTACATTCCCCATTCCTCAAAGACAAAGCAAGATTTATATTTACAAGACCTTAATTTGTCACTGACAAATCACATACTTCGCTGTACCCTCTCAAAGAACAGAGAGACCAGCAATACTATGTAATCTACTAATAGTGCTTCCTAAAATAACCAAGGACAAATGGTCCTGCATTTTTAAGCATTCCAGCTCAGAAGCCACATTATAGGGAATGATGTATATTTATAGTCATGTCAGTAGTTTTTACTACGATAAATGAGGATTTCTTTTTCCTAGTCCATTTCCTCAATTTAATCAATGTAAAGCAAAGGTTGGCTGCACAAGCCTGTTTATTTTGGTCCAAATTATTAGATCACTAAACTGTGTTGGGCTAACAGGCAGATGTGACTGGCAGGTGATTCACCTGGACAGAAAAAAATCTGCTGGAATTGTACTGTGTGAAACCAGTCTGATGTATTCTTCCCTTGGGAGGCATAGTCTGTGTACTAAGCAGTAGCTCATTTATTTTCTCCGCAAAAACATTTTACTACCGATGCTAATAAAATAATGTGGCAATGAATTAGTAAGTAAACACAAAGTGCCTTACACCTTGTCACAAGTGACACTGTGCTCCTGTGCTGCTTGTGATCATGCCAGTGCTCAGTGGTTGCCAGTAAGCACTGGGCTTCTTCCTAGCCTATTGCTTCAAGGTTCTGCACCGGTCGCAGAAGATTTATTTATCAAGCACTTGCAAAAGAGTTTCTATGCTCTCTTCTTCGTGCACATATTAATGACATGTTAATAACAATGGGAAAGGGGGTAGAAGTACTAGGTGATGGCGAAATACAACTTTTAAAAGACTATATATTACAGTATGGCCCATTGAAACAAATACTGCCTTGAGTATTATATTTAGGATAAATATAGTGTGGTGGTGCAGTGGTTCAGTGGTTAGCTCTACTGCCTTGCTGAGCTGGGTTCGGAGTTCAATTCCACCCTGGACCTCATCTGCATGGAGTTTGTATGTTCTCAACATACTTTCGTGGGTTTCCTCCCACAATCCAAAAACATACACATTTGTCTATGTGTATGACTGAATAGAGGAAGCTAGATTGTAAGTTCAACAGGGAATGGACGGAAGTGAATGACAAACATCTGTAAAGAACTGCGTAATATAGTAGCGCTATATAAATATACAAGTCACTGACAAGTTTAACAACAAAATAAAATCTTCAACTATATTTTTCTTTTTTTTTTTTTTTGTACATTTACATATGCATGTATGCAAATCTTATTACTTTGTCTAGGTTGAGATATCTTCTAAAGACTGCTATAGCAACAGTGACTCTACTGGTCAATAATAAATGATGGTGGTGTTATTTTTGTATGTCTCTAGAGAGGCAATTCATATGGCAATATCCACTCAGAAACTATATAACATTAGTGCATGCAATTAGAGATGCCTTTCCTTTCCTAGAAACAGACAGAGCAATAGAGTTCAGGTGAATCCCTCTTGATAACAACTGAAAAATCTATCTCAACCAAAGCAGATGAATGAACACTCTGTACCCAAACATGCTGAATTAATTAAGTCAAATGATATAAGGCTGATGGGTATTTCAAGCTCACTAGAGTGCAATGAGTTATAGGGATATTTCCCCATGAAAAAAAGACAAAGAATGATAAAATAAAATGCAAAATAAATCCCCCTAGAACAGCAGTTCTCAACCTTGTCAGAGCCGCGACCCCCGGCGCTAAAGTCACCGTGCATCACGTGATGACGTTCGGCCAGAATGTCATCACATACGCGCATCACATGGTGACGTTTGGGAAAAACTTCATCACGTACGCGGGTCATGTGGTGACGTTTTCGGCTGATGTCACCCCGCAGGAATCCTTACAAGAAGGGTCCTGCGGAAGCTTCCGGGTGCCGCAGTGGTTCTCGACCCCCCAATGGGATGGTCGTGCGACCCCCTCCGGGGTCGCGACCCACAGGATGAGAACCGCTGCCCTAGAACAACTTGCAGAGTCCTTTCCCTGAAAATCTGAACAACTGCAGAACAAGTCCAAAAACATTAGAATCTTATACAAATGCAAACTGATAGAAAACTGTGTGATCTGTGTGTTGGTTTTAACTTTACAATATACTGAGTACTTAAAGTGTATATAAACCCTGTCTATAAAGAAAACCCCATTTACCTATTGTCAAGCAATATAGCGATTAAGAAGCTCCTAACTCCCCTCTTAATTCCGCAGGGCTCAATATTCCCCTCTAACTGCTCCCACCCTCGCAACAAGTTCCTTCCTGTGTGTAGCCACGCCTCCTCCTTTCTCTAAATTCCTCTCTACACAGCCGACCAAAGAGGCGGTCGAACAGCTTCATCTGCGCATGCTCAGTGTTAGGAATAGGCTTTTTACATAAGGAGAAGGGAAAGGGATTCTGGACAAAAACATGCTCTCTGAATAGTGAGTGGTGTCACTTGGGAGGTGAGCCTTACTGGCACTATGCAGTAAGAGCCTGTACACAGAAGGGCTGGGGGAGCAGGGCAGTTTAATCAAGAGGCAAGTACTACTAATCCCAAAATCCTTTTTACATTTTAATGTTTAAGTTGGCTTTCTATATGTTGTAGGGATTTACTCAAATAGTTTTGGTCCTCTTGTTCAATAATGAACTGAAAGCAGGGTCTTTCCTGAGAGTTCGTATTTATTTACAGAAAACTTTAACAAAAATCCAGCCTGACTTGGCAAAACAATAAAAGAAAACATATAACATACGGTTCTCAGAATTTTCTCACAAACGTAAATGTCTTTTCGTGAATCCCATTCCTTAGAGTCTCAGTGGTCTTTCCAGTCCAACCACACCTCAGCACAACCAGCCATACACTGAGAGAGAGACTCCTTCTCTCTAGCTAAGCTTGTGCTTTTACCTATAACACACAGGTGCACTAAATTTAGGAAAAGCCTGGGATGGAATGCAGGAGTGACTACTTTCCCACCCAAAACTCTTCAGCAACTCCTAAACCCTGGACCCAAACTCCAGTCTAAACAACATCACTGACAGTTAACCCTGTCAGTTACAAATATTCCCAGAGTTTCATGCCACTGCTGACCGGAGTCTCCATGGCACATACATTCCATCCAGAACTCTCCCAAAAGACCTGCTTACAATGTATACATGTCAAATATAAATACTGTTTTATTCAAAATTTTCATACCCTTTAATCGAAAGAAACAAAAGCCTTGACTTAAGGAAGAAAGAAGTTTAACTAAGTACTTACTATATACAAAGGCAACAAGAAATCATTCTCAGCCTTTAGAAATCACTCTCCAGAATTAGAGCTTTTCATTTATTTATTTTGAATACCATCTCATCTCCACCTGGTATTTTCCCTCATTGAACAACAGGAGCTGGAGCCTGCTAATCTTAAAAGGCACTTATAACATAAAGAATACCCCCATTAACCGAACTCCTGTGATCACCATTTCACACAATCATTTGTGCAGTAATCACTCATAGTAGGGACAGTACATCCACTCCTGTATGCAGCACACAAGGTCAATAATCACTGTCCCAAAATGCAGCTTTTAGATGACAGTTGGTGCCCTACAGAAAATATATCACAGAAAGAATTAGATTAAGTGCACTTACTTAATACAAAAGGCTCCACAATATGGATTGGATGAGTTTCCATTAGGGATATAAATTGGTAATCAGCACCTAGATTCCTAGATTCTACATCACCTTAACACAGAAACTGCCTTTGGTGCATAATACAACAGCAACCAATATTATCTATCATGCACTCTCAAATATTTTTATATATAGTATACACCTAAGGAATATACTTTTATTATTGAAAGTGAGGGTTTGTAATGGCAAAAAAGATTTAAAGTGCACTTGTCACCTCAAAACTCGATTACTGAATTCTGTTAATGAATGAATTCTGAGTTTTGTTAATGAAATAAACTGTTTTTAAGTGTGGATGTATTTTTTAAAAAATGTAACTTTATACAGCGTTTTTCAGTGTCTGTTTCCCAGTCAACCCGACTTTTCTTTCTGGAGTCGGATTGGAAGTAGTTAAGAGGAATCATCATATATATGATTGACAAGTCGCTTCCTCCCACAAAATTCTCAAGTGCATTCATGTAAAAGCGCTCTTCCTTATACAGTAAACAAACCCCAGCTAGCAGGGGTCACTGGTGATTGGCACCAGAGCCCCCTCTCCCCGCAGCACACTATAGGGATCGCAGCAGTGGCGGCTGACCCCCAGGAGCATTAGGCCTTGTCGCCACCACAACAGCTGCGACCCCTGCAGGTACACCACTGAATGCTTCTATAAATATGTGGCAGATTTGACCAGCAAAGTATTCTCCAATTAATACATTTGGGGCATAATTATGTTTGCTAATACATTTTTTTATTGTTTCTTCATTTTGCTTTCAGAATGTTAATTGATTTCACCATTTTTTTCATGCATTTTTTGCCATATTTCAAATGTTCACAGAATTATTTTTGCTACTAGAGGAAGTTTCCGCACCTACTTTTCAGTTTGATAACCTGAAATACCCATTTTTCTATGCATGGAATCTGAAAATCTGTGCAAGGTTTTTATTAGAAACTCAAGGGTACAAGCTAGACAGAAATCTTAAAAGCAAGTAACAAGTAACGCCAAGCTGCTAATCATTTTATTTATTTATTTAATCTAACTTACACTCCACTCAACAAGGGAATAACAATGGAAACTAGTCTGTACAACAAAAAAACAAGAGTCATTTATTTTATGCTAAAATCAGTCTTTGCAATACGTTTTCTAATCTAACAATATATTTTTCTTGAAGCTAAGGCAAACCTAAATTGCACAACATAAAAGTAACTCCTATAAAGTCAGCCCGCAAAATATGGAAGAAGTCTCTAAAATGAGTTGTCTGTGTATTCCAATCTGTAGTAAAATCACTGAACACATAATATTGGTTGTTACTAAATAAATATAGGAAAAGATGATGACCTATGTGTTTACTTGGCTACAGGGAAGTGCATTTACCTTGGCCTTTGCCATAGCATTCACTCCCGTCTTTCTCATGGATTCCCAATGATTTAAAAGCTTTCATTCAGGATGCTGAAGGGGCTATTTCAGTAGGCCGTGCAAGCAGCAACCCCCCCGAAATTAACGTCAAGCAGCAGTAACGGTATTCTGTGCTTTCACTGACTTATTAATTGCATACCCATAACTTATTAATTGCATACTCATAAACTAAAAAAATGAATGAATGAGTTTTTCATTTTCAAATTAAGGGCATTTCAGTACACAATTACTGTCACTTTATGAAACAGCTTTTGAAGACACTGAAATAAATAATTCAATACAAGATGAACCTACTCCTAAAAACATCCACACTCACTGATGTTGTGTTAGTCACAGCACTATTGTTGTGTTACTCGCAGGGAAAGCACAAAGAGGTCATTCAGGAGCTGACCAACACAAACTATTAACAAAAGGGCTTAGTGCTAAGTAATATCTTGTAAGAGAGAGAGAGTAATTAGGGCGAAATTTATTAAAGCTGGAAAGACTGCTCTCAGTATTTTCGAGTTGCTCCCACGGGATTGCTACACGAGTTTCTCGATCGAAGTTTTGATGGCAAGGTAGCCATACTTTACATTAATAGCATGGCTACCTTTTTATCAAAAAATTGAAATAAAAAAAAACTTGCGTGGTAATTTCACGGGAACAATGCAAGATCTTGCGCAATAAACTTGGAAAGACCAAGAGCGGTCTTTTCAACGTTAATAAATTTCACACTTTGCTCAGGTTATTTCTACAGCAAGAAATCACAGGCCTATGTAGAAAAGTTAGCTTAATTATAACTTGGACATGCATAATATAAAGAATTTCCGCTGTTGTTGAACTACAATTTCCAGCATCTGTTGAATGCAAATTAAAGTAAGTATGAATGTACACCTGATAGGGTTGTATGTGGAACTAAACCTCTAATAATGATGTATGACGTTGGCTTCTCTGTCAATCAGCGCTGTAAAGAATCATCAGGTGCCGGCTAATTACAGAAAAGCTAATGCTGTGAACGTAACAAATTGGCTCTATATAAGGTAAGTATTTTAACACTGCTTTTTTATTTTTTGCTTTAGTTCTCCTTTAAAGGGGCACTATAGTGCTGATATAACTGCACACCTAAATATAAAACTCCTTTATACTAAGCCAATTGCTGACATAAATGGTTAAAAAACATTTAGGGAAGAAATAATACTTGCCATTTGTTTCACTGTTTAGTTCTAGTGAGAGCTGGCATTTTCCTCTCCCTCTCCTTTCTCTTTTGCAACTTAGGCAGATTACAGAGGATCCGGCTCGGGAAAGCAAACTTGTGCACAGGCCTTAAGTAATAAGTAGGGAAAAAATGTCCGGATCAGGTTACCTTTTCATTGAAAATTGGCTGGTACATGTCACGCACACATTACCTGGTGCAGGAGTTTTCCTGTGCTGCTTAATAAATCATTCACATGAAACATCTACTGGGGAGAAACGCTTCTCACTAAGATATAGCACTGCATATGTAAAGATGTAATCTGACTATAGTTCCCCTTTAACTTCCAGCCGACAGAGCTATTCATTTCAATGATGAAATAAAGTGCACATTTAGCATGTCAGGCTAGCCTGTTACTTTTGCTACCCTTTAATTCATGGCACAATCTCCTTTGGACTAAGTCACCGAAACAATTATGCATGTGCACCCTATCCTACCATCATCATTCCCATGTTTGTATGTGCCAAAGTGGAATTAAGGTGCTTTTGATTAGATACAAGCGGTTTTCCAAAAAAATACAATGAAATGGCTATTAATTCTCATACTGAAGGATTCTGGGAGCACATGCACACTAAATACATAAATGAAGAGCTGCATTGTTCTCAGTTACACATGGAAAAGTTCTCAGCACTCTTAAGGAGGTTAAGCTTATTTTGTGCTGAGCAGTGTGTTTTAGTTGACTTAGAGAAGCGGTTCTCAAACTTTTTCTATCATTCCCCACCTGAGAAGAAGGGGAATTTCCGAGCCC
>WMED01022742.1:0-11603 GCA_019650415.1 Pipa parva | reverse complement strand
GTGAATAACCCCCTGACACTTTATGCTACTGCACTTGTTACCCTCCAATCTGTTTATGTAAGTCTATTCCTATTTAGATTGTAAGCTCTATGGGGCAAGAACATCCTTCCTCTTGTTTCGATCATGGCCTGGCACTTAGAGTGATGTATTTTCTTGATTATATCCTTGTAATTTAATTGACTTGTTATTTGTTAAAGTGCACCTGTCACCTCAAAACTAATACTAATTTAGGTTCTTCTAAAGAAATAAACGTTTTTGTAAATATATATGTATTTAAAAAAATGTAGCTTTATACAGCGTTTCTCTCTGTCATCTTCCCTGTCAGCCCGACTTTTCTTTCCCGAGTGTTGAGTGGGCGGGGTTAAATAGTAGTTGACATTAAAGCTCCTCCAATCGGATCCCTTAAATCACAATCTACCAGGTATCTGATTGGAGTTGTCAATCATATGTACATACATATTTGTTTTTGTTTTACTTGTCCTTTAACATCTTTTGCACATTGGAAGTAGGAAAACGCAAGGTAGATGTGTTACTGTAAGAGTTATTTATCTTTCTAGGGTTTTATTTTGCCTTTAAAACTCATAATATTACTCTGAAGGACTTTTTTGGGAAAAGGAATGGTCAGAGTCAGATATACAGATATATTGCTGGGATTCGTATGAGCTGTAACATCTGGCCATTCTAGTTAAATGTGCCAATGGTTTACACCTCTGTCCTTGAAGAGTGTAATGATTAAACACTGCTGAACACAGTTAACCCTGTGGAATTAACTCGCTCACGTATTGTATAAACTTAACACTGCCCACAGAGAGCTCTTTTATTATTCATACTCTGCGTTGTAATTTACGGCGCTGTGAAAAAAGTAATGGAATGAATATACTCGGGTCTGTTCCTACTATACTCCCGCTGTTTAAAAAAAAAATCCTATTAATAAATCATTCGTTTGACGCATGTACTAATTGAGACTTGGGGGGGGGGGATTTTCATCATATTTAGAAAATAGAAGAGGGGCACATACGGGGACAGAGGAAAAGTTGTGTGTTATGTCTTTCTCTGACGCTTGCTCGCTTCTGTGAGTTTATAATGTAAGGGTGAATGGAAAAAGGTTTATTACATCATAACAAATACCGCAATCTGCCTGCCTAGAACCCACTATTAAAGGTACGGTAACAGTGCTGTAGCCAAAATGGAACCTGAACTGCAGAAGAATATAATGAGGTGTGTAAAACTGCCAATAACTACTTCCCCACTCTGCCCACATTGCTAATAGGTAGCGCCTGTGCCTCCCAAGATGCATATTTTGTGCAGCAGAATGATCAGGGTGCACCAATGCCCACTAAAAGCTAGGAATTTAAAGGACAACTAAAGTTTAAAAAAGACATGTTAAAAACTTACCTTATATTAAGTTGAACCATTGCAGTTACAACTTCATCTGGACTGTCATTTGTTTTCTCACGGTGCTTCGTCTGATACAGGAGCCAGCGCGAAGCTCTGCCGACGTAATGGAAATGGGTTTCAACCTCATCACACTCACTGCGGGGAGGATTCTCATTGGCCCCGCAATGAACGTGATGATGTTGAAACCCATTTGGACCGCCGGTTCGATGAGTGGGCGGAGCTTTATGCTAGCTCCTGTATCAGCCAAAGCTCTGTGTGATTTATAAAGGCTATTTTTTTTCTCTTAGCACAAATGACAATTTCTGTACTGTAACTACTTACCTATAAATAAAACAAAACAACTAACTTTGTAGATGATAGTATTCCTTTAAGACTAGATCTGGTAAAATAAATGGAAGAAAGTCAGGGAAAAACTCCATTGTCTGTCATTATATCTGCCAGTCTGACTGGCATTTCTGCCCATCTGGAGGGTATGTTGGGGATTGTAGTTAGACAGCTGCTGGAATTGTACTTACAAAGTTACATAGACTGCCGCTCTAGGTGACATTTTGATTACAACCACCCCCACCCCCATGTGTGTCAACAGGGGTTTGCGACTGCAACTGGACCTGACCACTCTATAGTACCGCAACATATTTACCAGGCACAAGAGGTGCTATTGCTGTGGGGGGGTCCCTGCGCTAGTGACCTGTAGTTCAGCCCCTGGATTCTTTGTCCAGACATGCAGCTTTAATCATATTCTGTGTGTTAATGATTGCTTGTACCATTCTGTGCTTTTGTGTATCTGTGAAACAGTTTAAAGGATTTTGCTGAATTTGCCTTCACTCCCTCATGTTCCCGCTTGCACAAGTCCGCAGCCCTCTTACAATTTATAACAAGAGGGCCGGGGGTTGCTACCATATGTCTGAAGTGGGAAAATTGCTTCTCCAAAAGGAGAAAAAAGGTTAAGGAATGATGTAAGGGACTGTGCCTGGGGGGGCGGGGACGCAGGCATGAAGGGATTTGGAAATAGTTGCAGAGGAGTCATACTGTGTACCTTGCAGTTTTATGATGCCTATTTTTAATGCTGATTAAATGAATGCGATATTGTTAGTGGGAGAGGAAAAAAAGATTAAAGGGACAGTATCCCCAGCAAGTGAAAACTGCCTAAATGAATTCAGACAAATTCGGTGAAGGAGCAGTTGTCTACTTAGGTATGGTAACTCTCAGAACCAATCAGCATTCAGTAATTGCTGATTGTTATTAATTATTATTAACTGCTGATTGGTTGCTATCGGTTACTAGACCAACGTAAAGATTGCCCCACTGATTATTAAAAGAAGTACATTTGGGGATCACCAAGCCTGCGTGACCCCTTCTGAAAACCACTGTGGTTAAAGTTTTTAAGAACCAGTAACACCCACAAACATAAAATGTCCTGTTTGTATAAGCATGGCAGTTATTCGAATACAGTACTTATCTAACTCAATCTAAATGTATCTGTGAAGATAAAAGTCATGAGCTGTATTACTTATTATTGTCTGGCTTTAATCTTTACTGATAGAAGCCATGTTCTTAAACAGACCTCCCCCAGTCCTATTGTTTTCTAGAATGCTTTAAATAATGCAGGTACTTGTCAATCCCCACTTCAGCGGGCTCCGCACATTGCTTCTGCACAGTTATGAATCTATATTCTGTTTAAAGCACTTCGCGAGGAGAATAGAGCTACTTAACTGTGGGGCCGCTTTGGAGTTGGGGGCCCTGAGCATTTGTCCAGTTTGCACCCCCACAATGATGGCCCTTCGTTAGGCAATATACTGCTTTCAGTAGGGGGCCTAAAAAAGACAAGCATGCAAACTGCAGCCACCGACCCATGGACGACTGCAAAAAAGCACCTATTAAATGGACGCTAACACCCCCCCCCCCGAGTCAGATTCTGTGCTATTTTAATGTTAACCAAATAGAGTCATTTAATTATAAACTATGTTTCTTTGGGTTAAGTAAAAAAAAAAGAACAATGTGTTTGTACATTATGTATTCTTCTTGATAAAATATGGACACAGTTATTTGCACCGTCCTTTGAAGCAAACTCCCACCTCTTTCCCCCCTTTTAAAGCTACCAAAGATTCCTTATGTCCTGTGGGAGGGAGAGTATGCTCAGATTGTCCTTACTAGTATTGTATATGCGGTTATTTGTATTGTGTGTGTACAGTTGCTGGTAACAAAGTGATGTCAGAGGTTGTGTTTAAACAGCTGTTTCCACCTGACAAACAGTAAACAGGAATTTGAAAAGGTTGGGAATCCGAGCAGAGAAAAGCTAGTGGATTTGTGACTCTCACAGGTGGAATTTAGCATCACGGCTTTTACCGTTGACTTAAAATGAACGATGTACAGTAAACTAAAAGTATATCCACTGAGGGGGAGGGGAGAAATGACGGTACCTTTCTAATCGCCAAGCAGTGTCGGTTCAGAGGATCACAATTCATTTTATTGGTTTGTATTTCACTTCCCATGAATAATAAAATTACAACAAGAGCGTCTCTGAATCAGGGCATCCACTGTTAGAAAAGCCTGACTTTTACTTTACTGAATCCTTTTGAATGTTTGTTACAGCGTGTGGGAATACAATACTAGTGTAGCTTAATCAGTCAACGGAGAAACTCTTTTATTTGCCATTTGAATGAAGAATTTTCTCTACAACTTATTTTTCTTTTTTTTTTTTTGATTGGACAGTCCAGATTTGCAGGGTTGTGACCCAGATAGGTCTGTGGCTTTACCTGATTATGGTGATAGTTTACCCAGAAAGAGGCGCTACCAAAACTTTTTTTTATGTTTGGATCATAGGAACTTTGAGTCTTTAAAGGCTTATTCCTTAATGTGTTAATTCAGCAGCCGTAGCAAATTCACCTCCATTCGCCCCCCCTGACACATGTGAACTAGCTACTCCTTATTTACTAAACAGAGAATTCCCTTAGCAAAGAAGCGAGCAATAGCAGCGTGCATATTGATACATATTGATGCAAAATCACCCAAGCAAACTAAAATAGTGTAATTTTCGCATGATGCCTTGGACCTCTTGAAATCTCACTATAAATACTATTATTAGGAAGGACTGATTATAAGGAAGGACATTGTAACAATTTGATCACCACTACTGTCACCGTATTAAAGTCACCTACATTATAACAAGTGATTCATCATTTGAGTGTCTTACGCCAAAGAGGAGTCCTTCCATCAACCCCCTGCTCTACAACCTTGTAGTTGGCTAAGTTAATCAGAGCATTTGAAGTAGTTTGCCTTGTTGACTTTGCCACTTAGACGCTTGGTAAATAGGCAAGTGTCGCATGCATGCACATGCCAAGAGTTGCATAAATCCGAGACCAGCGTAAGCTGTCAAATCAGACATGAATTCGCCACATTGTGGAGACTGATGAATGCACAAAGTTTGGGAACGGAATGGATGGGAATTCACACATCTACATGACTGTTCACACTTTGAATAATCCTGTGTCTTTATCCTATGTGGTTTACAATCCTGTTACATATGGGGACTTTGTGTTATCATCATGACACGGAAACCAGCCATGCAGTACTCAACCCTAGATCAGTCTCTTGTGTTTAGAAGTTGTTACATTTACCTTTACTCTCCTCAAATTCAAAGAGCAATTAAGACTATTTATACAACATTAACTGCATGGATTATTCTGTGTGTTACTTACAGAAGATCTTTGTGTCCAGCTGCGCAATCGCCCTGCCTTTCCCTGCTTTGGCCGAGACTATTGCCAACGTACAGCTTGCTGGGTCATAATTGTGTATTCATTCCCTCTCCAGGGAGTCTGCGGAAACTGACACGTTTGTGAGTCATTACACTACTACGATGTTTCCCATTTAAAGATTCTCCCTTCTGCTTAGGATGAATGGATCCCTTTTGGCTCCTGCCTGGTTCCCAAGGTCACCTTCAGGCTTCTGAAAATGAATTGATTGGGCATTCTCTAAACCGGAGTATGTAACGAGTGTGTAATGTCGGGTCTGCTGTAATGTTCCTGTATCACAAACCTTTTTCTGTCCCTTCCACCTGCGTCAGAGGTTCTGTCAGAGCTTGACGTTCATTATTTTTTAAAAAATGACATTAATTTTTCCAGAAAAAAAAAAAGAATATCTTTGTGCATGAAGAGGAAAAAAAAAATAAAACAATTAGCAGCCGTTTTATGTTAAACACGTTAATATGTTATTCGTTCATTTCACTCTAGGTTTGCTACATGATACCCACTGCTTATTCAGTGCTGCTTAGTCTAATTCATGCAACACTTTAGGGGGATGTTTATAAAGGTTATTTCGACCTGTTTGGTTTTGCTGCTATTCTCTGAACATTTGGATACATTTCCGAATTTGTAATTCATTCTCCGCTTCCCTATATTTGTAAATTCAGCAGTCTCTGCCATGTGGCAAATTTGTGACCAGTTTGGAGGCTTGTGAAGGTCACAGACTTACGAAGGTCTTCGGGTCACTTTGCCTGCTATTTATCAAGCATTGGAGTCTCTTGAAGTAGTAAATTTTGGCAAGGTGTATAGGGGGAAATGTATCAAGTGGCGATAACGTAAAAAATAGGCGTCCATTTATTAGCAATTTATCATTCAGTTTGCGTCCATTTTGCACCAGCTGCGCCTGTTTTTTTTATTTTTTGCGAAAATCAGTTATTAAGACCTCGCGTACTTGATTTATGAAGGTTAGAACGATTTTTAGACTTGTTATAAGAAGTAAAATTAACGCCTAGCTAAACCCTGGCGTTAGAGAACCAGGTACACGTTTGTGTAAAAAATGTTAGCAATAACTATTTTGCGTCCTTTTTTTACACTAATGACTGGTTTGTGTAAAAAAATGTTAGCAATTTCCGTTTGGGTCCAAATGTTAGCAAAACGTTAGCAATTACTATTTGTGCATGGAAATTGCTAACATTTTGCTAATATTTGGACACAAACGGGAACTGCTAACATGTTTTACACAAACTAATAATTAGTGGGAAAAAAAAAAAGGACGCAAATTGCTAACATTTTTACGCAAAAATGGAAGTTCTCATTAGGCACACATATAATGGTAAATAGCTGTTATTTTTTAGCACCTATTTTTACCATTGCGATAAACGCCACTTGATACATTTCCTCCATAGTGTCCAATCTGGCATTTTTCCTTCCCCAGATCCGAGTAGGGAATTAGGGGGTTGATGACAGCGCTCCTACTATTCATCTGACTACAGCGCACTGCACAATAAACCATGTCCAACATTATTTTCTTTTTTTTCGCTAGGGTAATCCACTGCTTAGTGAGTACCAAATTTGAAGCGTATTGACCTATATTGACGCATATACTCTTTAACAGTCGAATTGGAGCTGGCAAACCGTTACTCAGTGCGTTCCTCCTAAACAATTGCAGTTTCAGACAAGGGTCCATAGAGTGTAGCACTGTGTTAGCTATAGACATAAGCAGAGACACGAGTCCATTATAGGTGAAACAGATCTGTATGAGGATGCTGCAAAATCTGTGAATGCAGTTCTAATCAGACCACAGTACTGATCTAGCCATAGTTATATGCACATGTGTGGCTTTAAGACTCAGGATTAAAAGTGAATATTATATTCAGTATAATGGAAAACCCTAGAACTTTACAGCTATAATCTAGAATATTCTTCTTTACTCATTTCACCTTTCATTGACGTTTATAGTCTTTTTTTTTTTTTTCCATTTTACCTTTAATAAAAGAATTGGTATGGTAATAAAAAAATGCCCTATGACTAAGGGGGACTAATTATCAGAGTGCAAATTGTTGCATAGATAGATGAATTCTTCTTTGCACAATATACATTATGGTGACTGTGTATTTATGCATATTTAATGTTCTCTGCAAATTGGACGACACCGCGCATCAACTGACATCACCCGATGAAAGTTGCGAATTACAAGGCTTTAAAAAAATAAAATAAAAAAAGTAAAATTTAATTCTAAGTATATCTTTTCCCTGTACCTGCACTGTATGAAGGAGGAACACAAGGGACCCTTGTTGGCATATCCACTGTCCTGGCTGTCATATTGTGCTGAGGTGCTCATCTCCTACAAGCGCTTTGTTATATCAGCGCACGTGCGGCTGTCTGCTGGGATTTGTATTCTAACCAGACAATTTCCCAGGTCCCCCGCTGGCTGGACAGATTGCTGTTTGTAGAGATAATAAGGGCTCAGGTGGCAGCGAAGAGGAAGAAAGAGAATCAGTCATCTACAGGATCTCTATTTATAAAGGAAAACAAAGAATTGCTGGACGAGGTTAATCTTCCTTTCATTGTTCTCCAGGTGTCCTAGTGGCAGCTAAAGTCAATGTTGAGGCGATGCAATGTGGATGTAGAAATGATATCTACACGTTAAGTTATTTGACAAGAATATAAACAAGGGATGTGTGCTTTAGGGAGAATATTCCCATATTCTCTATTAAGTAATGTAAATCTTGAAACAGAAGCGCTCCTCCGATAAATTATTTAGATCAGAAGTCCCCAACCTTTTTTGCACCAGGGACTGGCTTTAAGCAAGGCCAGTTTTCCATGGCCCGGTGGGGGTGGGGCAGGGGCGGAGCTTTGGTCATATGGGGGTGGGGCTATGGAAGGGTGGAGCTTAGCAGCACTACACACTTAACACCGGAGCCGCGTCAATGAGGCCAGTCTGCTGCCCTGCCCTGGCACGCCCCACATAACATGTTCTGCTGGGGGCGAGTCAGTGAGGAGAGCCTGCCGCCCCGTTCCGTGTAACAGGTTACTGCTGTGCTGGCTGCGTCTCAAAGACCCTCCCGATGCCCCGCCCCGTCCTGCATAATGTTCTCTGCTGTGACAGCTGCGAGCTGTCACGGCTACGGCTGAGAACTTTATCGCGTGCTCTGACCAGGCGCAGGGCAGCAGAGCTAGGTGTCAGCGGCGCCGCGGACTGGCTCAAAAACCCCAACGGCCCAGTCCTGGTCCACGGACCGGCGGTTGGGGACCTCTGATTTAGATTAACCATTATTGTATAGCTGTGACCGTATAAAAATGGGAAACTTCGATTAGAAATTAGGCCTCTCCCAATCCAGTGGTTTAAATACATTTTGTTTTCAATGTTCAGATGAAACGCACACAGGTGCTGCGGGTACACTGTAATATTCATCCTGTTGATTCCTATTAAAGACAGATGCTAAGTGTACGTTGATGAAACTTGCAGAGTAGAATCAAAATTGCTGCATTGTAGCAAGTATTGTTTTCAAATTCACATGAAAAGCTCTAGGTTGAAAGAGACCATATATTTACATTTTAACACCCAATTAATTAAATACAATGTGATATATTTTTTTTATGGTCAAATATAAAATACTATATGCCTGTGTTGTAGTCTGAAAAGCTTTCATTTTGGATTTTTTTTTTTTTTTTTTTTTTTTTTTTTTTTTTTTTTAGTATTTATCAAATGGCAACACCATGAACCAAAAGCTTGTTAGACAAGTTGCCAATAATTAAACTTTTTTTTTATGCTAATTTTTGCTCATTTTTATTGTGAATAATGAGCATAAGAGAGCTAGATTAGAAGCCGTCGCAGCCTCGTCTTTTTCCAGAGACCCAGTACCAGTGCTTTTTTTGTAAAAAAATATTTGCCGGTACTGCTCCTAACGCAGCACTAACGCAGCACTAACACAGCCAGCCACTGTCCGTCTGAATGACCTGATCAGTCATCAGATTTTCCGGTACGCCGTACCGGCTTGTACCACCGCAAAAAAAGCACTGCCCAGTACTGTACTTGCTTAATCAACCAGGTGAAATCCAGGAAGTACGGCACAATGGAAAATACTATGTACAACGCCACAGAAGATATTGGCGCTATATAAATCAATAATAATAAAGTCTATATATTTTTTAAACGGATGGAATAGTGAATCCTGTAATGGAAAGTTAAGCATCTAGTGCAGCGGTGGTGAATCTATGGCACTCATGCCAGAGAGGGCGTACGGAGCTGTCACCACCACTGCTATCCTTGATTCCCTCCCACCCAGCGAGCAAGCGCTCCTTCAGTGCAGGTCTTCCAAGGAAGGCGCTAATAAGTGATGTTACTTTTCAGCACTCTGTGCCAAAAAGGTTCGCCACCACTGATCTAGTACATTCCCAGGTGTATGATACGTTTTCATTCGTTTTTATATTTGCGCTTAACGCCATCACTGCAGGCAGGAAGTACAGCTGCAGGCAGGAAGTACAGCTGCAGGCAGGAAGTACAGCTGCAGGCAGGAAGTACAGCTGCAGGGCTCACTTTGTAGGAAGTGGATTTCTCTGTGTTTTGTTAATGTACTTGCAGGAAGATTGTTTGACTGCAATTACAGTTAGCGCTAGGCTTTATAATCATACGGGCGTGTTCCGTTTGCAGAGGAGCTGCAATTTTTCAGTAGGAATAGTCAAGGTTCTCTGTTTTTTTCAGATGGCGATTGATCAGTTGAGAATAATGATGGACCTGTTTGGTGTATGGAGGGGATTTATTTATTTTTTTGTCCTTGAGTATGAAATTGTTTTACGCTTCTGTAAGTCTTCTATCCCCAGGGTTTGTAAACTGTAATGCAGAGAGCCCATCGCTTGACTGCTCAGTGAATCATGGGACTATCCATACTCAGGGGAGTCCCTAGCCTAAGAGTAGGGGAAATAGAATAAATGAAGATGGAGTGTGTGTGTTGTGTCGATACAGACTTTTCTGGTACTCAAAATACATAATCCACTGATAGCAGGGCTCCTTCTGTCTATGCCACTATACACAAAACTGACTCCATTTCTTTCTTCTCTGTTTTAATCCTCTTTTTTTATTTTTTGTGAATAAGGAGTAGAGAATTTGTGACTGATGAGAATTCATTTTGGCAGTCTAATTCTCACTTTGATGAATAAGCCCCTATTAGTCTGTACTTAAATCAGTAACCAGATGCTATGTTAATTTACCCTAGCAATCAGAAGACCATTAAATGCAAACTGCAGAGCACATAATACAGCTGGTTTGAGCAGTCATTTTCTCTTTATAAACACAAATAAAACAATATGATACCATTGTCAATCTGGGAGGAATATGGGCAACCATGTCTGACCCAAAACTTTCTTGCTGTTACTGTAAGGCACTCTGGTATTTGTAGTTCCACATAATTCTGCATTTGTAATCGTACTTCCCAACATTCAGAGGGCCTTTGGAAAAAAACATAATAGACAGTTCTGCTAAATATTTCTGCTAGCACTGAGGGGGGAATTCAGGAACCTTCGAAGTGAGGCGAACACTACGCTCCTCACTTCGAAGGTTCCTGAATTCCCCCCTGAGTCTTTTATTAACTCTGGCAATGTATCACAGCTGATATTAGACCTGTTTTAACTGAATGAGATGGCAAGAACAACCATTTTAAACCAGACACATATGAAATCTACATGCTGCAGCGCTGATTATTTGCCCATTTCACTGTAGACAGAGTTGTTATTTTAAGCAGTTTATTCATCTGCTGGTAAAATGCTGGACTATACCTCCCGCTAACTCTAGAACTATGATACCTTAGTCTTCAATGACTACACAGAGACAGGCATCTACAGTTAATTAGCATAGCAACAGCGTATAAATTAAGGTGATGTTACAAAAGAAAATGTCTTTGGTGCAAGTTCATTAAAATGCAAAGTCGAATGTCAAAGTGAATTAGCGTCACTTTTGGATCGCTATGCTCCATCAGTTGTGAATCAGCTCCTCCTTATTTGCTAAGCAGCAGGTTCCCTTAGTGAAGAAGCGAACAGTATCAGACACAATTTCTGGCCTAGTGCAGTGTAGTCAGTTAATCAGTAGTAGGATGCAGAGTAATGCAAATTCCACCAGTGGAGTGCAGTGACATCATCCTCACAATGTGCCACTAACTGTATATAAGTGAATATTACATCCCTTTCTATGTCTCCCGGTCCCTAGTTCAGCCTCACAATGTGCCACTAACTGTATATAAGTGAATATTACATCCCTTTCTATGTCTCCCTGTCCCTAGTTCAGCGGTTCTCAAATAGTGGGGTGCACCCCCCAGGGGGGGCGCATTTCCCCATTGCAAAATTACTTCCTCCGTCAACGGCTGTCTGCTGTGCTGACAGCCGGCAACGGAGGAGGGTCCCCCAGCACTTATTAAGCTTCCTGTGAGCGACGGGAAGCTTAATCATTGCTGGGGAGAGGAATCGCTATAG
>WMED01022741.1:0-11603 GCA_019650415.1 Pipa parva | reverse complement strand
TTGATTTTATGTGTAATTTTTATGTTTAATATCTTTATATATCTATTGTATTTATCTATTTATTTACTGTATTTATCTTTATCTATTTTGATCTATTTATTTGTATTTCTGGACCTATGACTCCACAGCTCTTATTGTCCTATCTGTTTATGTAAGTCTTCCTCCCACTTAGATTGTAAGCTCCTTGGGGCAGGGGACCTCCAACCTCTTGTGTCAATCATAACCTAGCACTTAATTTGATGTATCCTTGTGATATTTTACTTGTATTGTTTAATGCACTTTTCCCTTGTTTGTATTGTACTTGTATCGCTGAATTGTACGGCGATACAAGTAAATTTGTGGCGCTTTATAAATAAAATTATCCATAAATACAGCTCTCTGCCTTGTATAAACTTTCCCTGCCTATTTCAAAACTCTCCCTATGACTATTTTCCAAACTCTCTCTATGTCCAGAAACTGTCCCTGTTTTCCTATTACAAAGGCACTTGAGTAGCCCCTCGTCATCACCCAGTCACATATGAAGCTAAAATATTGCCAGAGCAACATGGTGTGGATGGAAATACATTTTCAAGATTGGATTTAAGTTCAATAAAAACTTTGTTAATTTTTACACACTCCATAATTCTATTCAAATTTTCAAAATTTAATGAGATTTGAAAAAAAAAACCCACTTATTTGAACCTAGAGCATGGTTTGTACGAGGTTCATAAATGTGCATATACTGTATATATTGAGGCACAGATGAAATCTGAACCTGCTTCATATCAGCAGTGTCAGATTTATATGAAGCCTAAGTTCTCATCTTCAATTAAACTAAAGCGGTAAGTGGCAAAAATCAAACAAATTTACCACCAGTATCAAGCAAAGAAGCACATTTTTGTCAACCTCTCTGTCCACTGAATATGGCCCAAGTGCAAAGAGCAATAATGTCTATCACAAGGTAGATGGAAAATTGCAGATTTGTACTTACCCTTAGACCATTTTTTGACAATAACTATAACTTGTCCAAATGCTCTGATGTGAGTAAATTGCAATGTTTTCTAAATACACTCCAATGTTCACAATACATGGTCCAACTCTGGATATCCAACAAATCTTTAGCATGATGCAACTGTAGTATGTTACTCAGCTATAATAACAAATGTCCATTATTTGCTGGAGAACCTCTTAATTACTAACATCATCCTTTTCTCTCTCTCTGGATTTATCTATACAAAAGATTTACCAGTTTAACTCTTCACAACATTTGGTTTATTAGAATGACAAAGATCTTATCTTCTTAAAGGAATACTATTTTTCTCTGAATTTACATTGAATTATACATGTTTGCACCTTATAATTAATGTAGGAATTTTATAAAATTACCAAAACCCTTCATGGTTTATCACCAACTCTGCTGACACATTGTCAAATTAAATAAAAATATCAGCATTGATCCTGCATATTTTTTTTCCAAAATAATTTTCTAGGAGAGACTGCAATAATAACTGTATTTACTGTATAATACAATTCCTTTCCCATTGTTACTAAGGTCATATATCTTTCAAATTAAAACCATTGTTCGTATAATTGTATTATGACCTTTGATGATAATTGAGTTTATAGTGTATAAGACTCATTACCATTTGCAAACTGCCATGCAAAGTATAATCCCAAAGCTCTTGACAATTAAATGCGAAGTGACATCATTAGGAGGTATACAAGCTTTAATTCAACAATGACTTTCAAATAAAATAAACTTGAACACTTTCAAATAATTTGTACATAGGAAATGAAATATTATAACGGGTTCTTAATATATTTTACAGCCCTTCAATGCTTTGAGCTATGAAGATTCATGCATCAGAGAGTCCAACATAGAATATCTAGTTATGCAAATGGTAGAACTCTAGTAATATGCCACATATGTAAAATTATTTCACATATTGCAAATTTTTTGACAGGTTTATACAAGCTGATGCAACAGAACAGTATGTCCATATTCGGTGGTGATTATACATATGTACAAAGCTATGCTAAGACTATGCCCCATTACTAATATGTCAATATTCAGCAAAAACAGTATAGGGGTCATCATTGGTAACGTAAGAAGTGCTCAACTGCTCATTCATTTGGTGGCTCTAAAAAATATTCAAGACATTTTACAAAGTACAAAGTTGGAAAGACAATTAATCACAACATAATGGGACACTCAATAAGGTTTAAACAGCAGTGTGAAAAATATAATCGGCATTTCAAACAATAAATGCCTTTTTTTTAACGATATCAACGTTTACATAACCCTCAAGAAAGATTTACATATACAATTAAACTGTAACACATTTGCTATATTGCCCAGTAGAAAAATATATGTGAAATAAATTATTGTAATTTATGTATTGAGAGGTTAGATTACTTTTAAAACTTCATTGTTGTACTTCCAAGAAGCAAAATATAAGGACTTTGATCTGACAGCTACATTCTTTTCTATTTTTTAATACCTTTACTTCTTCATATCATATATTGCAGTCCAACAGAAGTTTGCATCTAAAGCATTCAAAAAAATCTCTCCATTGCAACTAGTGTCCTTATAGATTCTTAGGACACAATGTACATTCCTTAGGAATAAATCATGTTCAACATTCTTAATAAATAAAATATGATTTGCTGCTGTGTCACACCTCATGGTCAAGATCCAAGAGTACTTTAATTTTAGATATCCCATGCTGGTACACTGACTGTATTAGCACTTCTATTGTCCATATCCTCAACCACAAGACCATGGTGAGCAATCCTCCCACTTCGTAAAGAGAACATAGCACCCTTCGCACTGGTACTGTGGCCAGAATCTGAACCTTGAGCTGAGTCACTTGGCTGTACTTCAACAAAGATCCTGTTTCGAACTCCAAATAGAAAACCACTGTTCTTTCTCTCCGAATAGGTTTGCTTGTGCTCTCTCTTCATTGAGCAGAACTGGACTTTAAAGGCTTCTTGAAACCCCCGGCGGAAGTTTTCATTGAAGTATCCATAAATAATTGGATTAATGCTACTGTTGAAGAAGGCTAACCAGTGAGCAAATGGAAACACATAAACAGCAATTAAATTTAACTGGTAGTCACTTAGTTTCCCATAATCTGTGAGGAGCATTACTGTCCACAGTGGCAGCCATGAAAGTGTAAAGAAGAGGGCAACTATGATTAGCATGTTGATTACTCTTACTTTTCGCTTGGAAACTCTACGCCCTTCGTTCTCCTCTGTAACAGATCCTCTGATGGGAGCAGAGGACTTAAATAACTTGAAGGCAATCCGAGCATACATGATAACAATCAGAGTAAGAGGTGCAAGATAGATATGGGAAAAAAGAACGGTTGTGTATATCTTGCGCATTTCTGTGTCAGGCCACTCCTCCCAACAAGAATATAACGGGTAATAATTGTTGTAGTCGTCAACCATGAAGTGATACTCATCCTTTGTCACAGTTAGAGTAACAGCTGAGGGACACATGATAATCAAAGCAAGGACCCAAATGACAATGATGGTGATTATAGCTTTTTTCAGAGTCAGCTTTTGTCTGAATGGATACACAATGCATCGGAACCTGTACAAGAAAGAAGACAAAAAAATATACTGGTGTTAATGGCATTTTCACTTAAAGACAAACAGTGAAATGCACAGCAAGCTTTCTTAACTAATATCTGTCAGCCATGACTATTGGAGATTTAATTGGTGTTTTGACCTCATTTGCCTAACTACTATCATTTATTTATTTTTGCATTAATAGATGCTTTACCAAACCCATTTAATTTGTATTGTTGCAGTTGTTGTACAGAACATTAGAGGTGTGTCCCAGTAAAATTACCACTGAGAACTACAACAACAGACATCCGTTTACAGGATGGACATCCCTGCCCTAACTAGATAATAAAGAAGAAAATGATGTTACCTAAACAGGTGGTATGTGGTCCTTATGTGTAAGAGAACACAAACCAGACTACATCAGCTCTGCCAAATATATTCTCTCCAGTCTCAAAACAATTTAATACCCAGAAAGCTAGAATGAATTATCCACTTAAACTTGTACATAGAACAAGTACTCTTTGTTAAAATAAGATAGTGAAAGAGCTAATAATTTATATGTAATTTCCATTTAGCTGTATACCATTGCTCTTTGATGATGGAGAAAACACTATTGTTGGCCAGTCTTGTGACCCTTTAAAGTAGGCCCTAGTTACTGCACGTTGGAAAGATTCTCTAATAAGAATCATTTCAGTTTCTGTTGTTCTTGTACCTGGAACCCAGGTCACTTGTCACTATGGAGAAACTTGTACCTGGAACCCAGGTCACTTGTCACTATGGAGAAAACACCTAGGGAACAATGGTTCCTCATTATTTGGTAAGTGCTAACATATCCATTTTTTCTAATTATTTTGTATATACTTATTTTTTGTTATTATTAAATAAACACATTATATTTTTTTTAAATAGTCAGTATTGTTGCCATAGTGTATAACCACTGAAATGCAGTAGAATTACCAATTTTCAAACTGAGATTAAAATTATTTGTAAAGGGTAATCATGAACAGGTAAGAGAGAGAGTGTAGAATACCCCCTTCACCACCATGCTCTGCAAGGGGACATCAAGGAAGGCAGATGAGGCCGAAGATGGAAGAAATCTCACTTGAAAATCCTTTTATCATGCAAATTAGGGACCTGGGCCACTAGAAGCAGATTTTACAAGATTTTATGGAAAAACTTAAAATGGTAAATAAAAAAATTAGTATATTAGAAAAACTTATATTTTAACATTATGGGCATAATAAGCCTAGATTTTCCAGAGTATTTATGTAGGAACTTTTTACAAATTAGTCCCTCCAGAATGAAAGGCACTGCAGTTTTATCATTGCATTTCCATCAGTGGGAACTTGCTAATTTTTCAATTTTTCTCATTACCAGCACATGGGAAGAAAGACTACTCCTTTCCATATTAAAGTCATTCAGGAACATGTAGAGAGATAACCAACAGGAGAGTGTGGTGCAGTGTACAAGGATTTGAATTAACATCGTACAGTGCCAAGCTTTTACATGGGGGAACCAGGGAAACCATCACAAGAGGCTTGAAGGATTCCTGTTGGATTTGGGTCTGGAGTTACCAACTATTCTGACTGCGAAAAATAAACAAAGAAGATAGAATAAAAGAAAAACATTAAATTTATCTAATAAAAGTATATTGAAATAGTATTTGTTTTAGAGCCAATGGCATTAAAAACAATAAAAACCGCATGTATTCATTTAAAGAAATGTTTTCTTAGGTCTATATGCAAATGTGTATCACCAACATGTACAGTACTAATTTTGTGAAGGACACCCCAGCCACTAGAGCTTAAAGTGTCTGATGAGCTCTCATTGGTACTGAACATCACCTATAGACTAATCTTTATTATCTTTCTAGTTCAGCTTACTATCCTGAAATGTTTATCCAAAGAAAGACAAAAAAACCCATGAGGCAAGAGCCAACTATTTGTCGTTTCATCATGTTAGATAAAAGAATTCCTTCCTGACTTCAAATCCATGGAGAATAATTCCCTGAATCAAGACCAAGCCTCCAGTTATCTAGTTCCCATTACTTATAACATTCCTACAATTAATGGAGGTATCCAGTCTCCTTTTTGAATTCTTTTATGTATTCAACCATACAACTTTTCAGGCAGAGATATCAATAACCTCACCACCTGTAAGCAACTTTCCTTGGACCATAATATCCAATCTGATTTGTCAACAAAATGTACTTTATTCAAACCTAAACATATTATTTGCCGTAATCAATGATATGCAAATTAACTAACAACCTTGTTAAGGTCAATAACCAGTTATTGTTTAGAATATTATTTTGTTCAAACATATGTTGGGAAATAATGGGGTTGATTTACAATCATCACAGTAAATTATAATTAAGTAAATTATAAAGTTATCTTGCGCCCTTGACTTTCCAGTCATTACCTACTCAAGAGGATCTCATTAATGACTAATAATTAAAGTAGAAAAATATCATAATAATCTGCATAGCAGGCATTATCCCTGGCTATTTTTTTTTTGTTCAGATTCATGAAGATATTGCATAAAACAATCATTTTCAGCACAACAGGTTTTCTAAACCTATGAGAAATATAAGAATGCATTTCTAGCCTAATGGGAAAATACTCAAACAATACCAATGTAAAGCAGACCATCCTAGCTATCCGGAGTTCAGTAAAACCACAATAAATTTATTAACAAAAAAATTAAAAACATAGCTATCCAAGAACGATAAAGCAGTAATATATTATATAAATAATAACATACTATAAACACAAAAAAGTTGCAGTAGTGCTATAACACATACCACAACCAATGAGACACTTGACTAATTGATTCCAAAAGCAATGAACCAATAATAGCATATTTCTGACTGGTTGCTATGTGTTACTGGTATATTAACCATTGGGAATTTAAAGGATTGTATAATAGTGCTGTTGTTTAACAATGCATTTTATTGCATTTACCTCAAAAATAACAAAAACCAGTTTTATGTAAATAAACAAAGTATATGGGGGTAATTCACTAAGGTGCGAATCCGCTACAATTTCCCCATTGTAAAGTCGCAACAATTTTTTAATGTTAAGATTGCAACAATTTTCCCATAATAAAGTAGTGACTGCGACAATATTCTCATTATAAAGACACGACTGTGATAGTAGCAGCCTATTGGGACTCTCTTTATCTGGCACCTATTCACACCTATACGCAACAATTCGGACATTAGTGAATAACCCCCATATGTTTATGTCAAGACCTTCTTCCAGTTACCAGGGCCTAGCACCACCTATAGAGGTGAGAGAGTTTGCTTTTATAAAATAAAAATGGATGGATGGTGTAAGGTACCATGTGAAAATATCAAATTTGGCAGTGCAGGATGAGACAGCCATATGCCTGCTGTGTCTGACAACTGTAAGTGCAAATGGAGAATAAACGACAGTAACTTAAAGAACAATAAGACCAAAGAAATAAAAATGATTCAAATACCTTGAGAATTACTATATATTCTATATGTGCTGACAAAAATTGTAAATGTTATCTAAAAAGTAGGATATTGAACTTTAAAAATTGTCATTCTGGGGCACCTTACTGACATGTATAATCTAAAACATTATAGCAAACTGTAGTAATAGGTGGGGTCGGTTTAACCAAACACTGTATGGAAGTCCACACCAGTATGTTATAAAGTGGTGCAAGATTCTTAGATGCTGGGAACACATCACAAAATTCGCAACAAGGTAGAGGGATAGATAGATACAGATAGATAGATAGATACAGATAGATAGATAGATAGATAGATAGATAGATAGATAGATAGATAGATAGATAGATAGATAGATACAGATAGATAGATAGATAGATAGATAGATAGATAGATAGATAGATAGATAGAGTTTATTGTCACTGAGTAGTACATGTATACATACCAGCGAAATTAAAGTGCGTCCATATATAATAAATATACGCTATAAAACACAGTGAGTACAATAAATTTGTATATAAAAGAAGAATAAATAAATATTAGAGGAGAAGAAAAGTTCAATCAATAATGCGAATGAATACAAAATCATGCAATGAAGATTGTTTATCAGGGACAGGATATTGCAGAATAGTGGAGGGGGGGGGGAGGAGGCTATGAGTGGGGCAGGGAGAAGTTCAATTTGACAATTATATGTGCAGGAAGGTATAGAACCTCATTTAATTAAACCATCAGTGCAGGTTAATAAATAGCAGCATTTCAGGGGGTACAATCCACCCTTCATCAGCCCCCAAAATATTGCTGTTTGTCAACCTGCACTGATGGTTTAATTAAATGAGGTTCTATACCTTCCTCTGTGTGTGTGCAGATTGTATTCCTCTACCTTGTTGTCTGTTTAACCAACATATACAACATGGCTGCAATGGGCAAAGAAAAAAACTCACAAAAAGCAAACAAAAATTCTATCAATACAACTTCAACGATAACATTATTTACATGCGCTGCATTTGATTAACTGCCATGCCGAACATATTTTTTTTTTTTTAATTTTTCTGGTATTACTGATCCTTTAGGTAAGAACTTGTTTTGAGTTCAACTAAAAAAAGGTAAATAACAAACTATGATTTAATAGAAACCCTTGACCCAAGTTTATTTGTCTCTAAATGTCTACTGCTTCCCCATCTGTATACAGTAACCCATCCCTGTGATGTGCGGTGGCCTGGGATATCACTCAATGTATACATTGTTACACAAAGGGATTCTACTTGGGGTTATGGGTACCCAGGTATCAATATACTTGTTCCTGATTGTCTATTCCTGCTGTCTATCTGTTTGTTGTTCTGGTTGACCTTGTTAATATTATAGCCAGTCTGAGACCCTTCACAGCTGGTTGAGTTTTATGGTCTCCCAGGTTACTATTACAGAATCCTTCCCTTCACCAGATCATTACACTGACATTGCACAGGTGCAGTGGGATTTGTAATTGGTGCAGTCTGCTGATCTGCGTAATTGTCTCTGGCTTGTTCAGTCTTCCTTTTGTTTGAAATTTGAACTTTTTCATTTTAAATAAAGTAAAGGGTGAAACATGCATTGTATGTATATGCTTTCTATGTATTCAGATGCTGTCTGCATATGTAAAGGTCAGATTATATTAAACTTAAGTATAAGCTTAATTGCTTGAGACGTTAACTAAAACTGAAAACTATTTAGTAGTAAAGTGTACAGGCTCCATAGATGATAAAGAACAAAGACAATTTACTACTATCACTACATGCCCTTGGTCAGTGCCGGTTCTGGCCCTATAAGCACCCTAGGCCAACCCCCACCCTGTGCCCCCCCTGCCTCGCACCGCTCCCTGCTCCATGCCTTTCCCTGCCCTTGGTTGTCGGGCACATTTCCAACATGACAACTATCAAAAACACACATCTAAGGTCACTGTTACATTTCTGATATCTTTTTTTTTTTCATCAACTAATTGGAGTAAAACTGAAGATTTTGTAATCTAAGATTTATCATTAAAAATGTAACATTCTAGTCTATCATTAACCTAATATGAGACATTATTCAAATCTGTAAGTTATATTTTGAAGCCATTTAAAAGTTGCTTTTGGCAGACTCTGTTCTAAACTTCTTCCTAGCTGGCTCTCAAGTCAGAGCGTTGACCATGTGTTATTTGGCCAATGAAATCTGTGCAGAAGACATGTTCCAGATAATTGTTCAGGGCACACGCTGGGGACGTGCTCAGATCCCTAACATGATGCTGTCCGACAATAGCCCGACAACAAGAGGAAATACAATAGTATTGTATATTTTCTCTGTCCTTGTTTTAGTTCGGTTGCTAACATAAGGCTTATAACCAACAGAGACAAATTCCAAAAAGCAGCACTTTTATTTGGTATTAATAAAATATTAAAAGAGATATCAGTCTATCAATAATCTAAATCCCTGGAAATATGCTTCAGACAGCAACATAATTAAGAAGGTTACCAAGTGTAAAAACAGTGGATGTGCAAACCAGAACCCTCTTCCCCTGCAATGGAGTAGTGCCATTCATGAATGATGTCATTGCACCTCAGTTGGGGGAAGGAGCACTCCGCTGCGAGCTCTCCTTCAGCGGAAGCCACAGATCTGACCTAAAAAACTGTCAGGTTAGGTCCATAGCCTGAACTGATGGCAATGGTGGCGGCACACATGCCATAGGTTCGCAATCGTCTTTGTAGTTTGTAAAATTTATTTTTAGCTGCAGTATCAATGTCAGCCAAAAGATGGTTTGGTGTATGTTCCCTAATGTAACACAAAACTGTATAGCATTTATTTTACTAATCTGATTCAGAGGAGGAGAGAGTAGGAGGACATCAGCTACCCAGGTTAGTTTAGGAGAGCTGCAGAAGAGGAACTGTAGAGTAGGTAGTGGGCTGGAAAATATAACTTTGTAGATAAAATGGAATTAAAATCAGATTGCAGATGCTGATATTTCAAACATATAGATTAAGAATTTTGCTGCTTGGAAACCACATATGCCCCCTTTATTTGACATATTAATTACATTCAGTGTAATATTTATTTATAATAATAAAAAAAAGATCATGTTTGTATTATAACAGCTTACAAAGTGCAAACATATTTCAAATGCACTTATAACATTTAACTAGAGCCGTAAGGGATCATGTGGCATTGATCGCTATGTCATTTTGGAGCAGCAAACTCTAAAACAAATATCAAATGGTAGACTGGATAGGCAATGTTTTTCTACCATATTAGCCCAGGAAAAAAAACAAACACTTTTTTTGTATTATTAAGGTATGCATTTCTTTTACTGAGCTTTAATATTTCTAGATCATTCTGGTGGAAGCAAGATTGTAAGTACAACGATTAAAAGAAAGCTGAATAGTATACAGTACACTTCTGTTTGAGCCATGATGAAAGTCAAAATCAACCAGTAGGAAGCAGGAAGAAAGAAGATCAAAAAGTCATCAGTCTAATGCTGAAAAATATAACGAACTGCCAGATTATTCAGCATCATTTTCCTTAAATTGAATGATTAGACATTTTCAGGGTTGAATTTTAGTTGGCCACAGATGGAAAGTGGAATTAAGTACTGACATCAAATGAATCATTCTCAGCTAAAGCCAATGAAATACATTTTTAATTACGTGAATTTTCTTCTGCCTTTCAAAATCTGCTGCACTAAAACAGGCTTCCATAAGTACTTTGATTGAAAGAATATCAGTTCCAACTACAAATGGTTAATTATCGAGGTGTAGTAATAGTATACTATTTTTTTTTTTCACCTATGTCTGTTTATTTAAAGGATCCATGGGCAAAAACATTAATTGAAATAAAAATCAAAACAGCACAGGAAGGGAAAAAAGTAGCTTGGTGAAAAGGACAATAATATTAAGATGGTGTCACTGCACCTCTCGGTCTTTCCGAGTTTATCGTGCGAGATCTCGCATTGTTAGATGATGTCCGCGCACAGGACATCAGCATGCGCATAACACCATGTGCGAAGTGAGCCGAATACTTCGCGGCTCACTTCACACATTGGTGAATAAGGGCCTATATATTTAGTTTTTGAACGTCTTATTGTGTTTTACTCTTTTTTTATTTACCAGTTACCAAATTTTACTTGGGGTGTTCCAGAAACCGGCCTTATGGGAATGAAGTCAATAGGTTTCCACTTACCGTATTTTTCGGACTATAAGGCGCACTTTCTATGAGCACCTTTTAAGCAATCTTGGTTCATATATAAGGCGCACCGGACTATAAGGCGCACCGGACTATAAGGCGCAGCACATTACCAGAGAAATAGAAAATAGTGGTAGTGAGTACAGGTATAGGGGTAGCTTATAAAGTAAGTAAAAACAGGTGCAATCCATTAGGGTCAATATAGAACAAGATAATAGAAAATAGAAAAACAGTTAAAAAAGAAAAACATTTCCTAATAATTATCCATAATCATGTAATAGCCAGTAAGTGTATATAAATTATAGCAGGGATCGGTAAAGGGTTCATATGTGCTGATATTGTGGTAAATCAATTAAATACATCAATATCCCTTTAAGTAACCTAG
>WMED01022740.1:0-11603 GCA_019650415.1 Pipa parva | reverse complement strand
AGATTGGGGGGAGACAGTGCTGAATTTCTGTGCCTCTAGGTTCCTCTCTCCTATTATAGCCTATTATAGGACTATAGACAGGGGGCATCAAGGTAATAAATTCTAACTTAGAAGTATTTTCAACATACAAATGTTTAACCAGACATTGTGATGGAATTTTGTGTGTTCATGAAGGGAAATGTCTGCCTGAAGATGTGCAGTTTACATAAAAGTGCCATTTTCTGACTTTGTTCATATGCCTTGCACTGTGCTAATGGACTCACCAGGCTGCTGAATGAAACAATGGCTTGTGTATATAGGTATATTGCCAGGAACAGCCTGTGTGGCCATTTCTCTTTTTTAGATCTCATATATACGTATATTTTTATTTATAAAGTTATGCAGCTCTGTACAATTTCATAATACAGTTATAATACAGATATGAAAAAAGTGTTTCATGTGTTAAATTTGAAGTAAATTACAGGCATATCATTATGAAGATGCATCACACTTAGGTAATTCAGGAAAGTGCGAACTTACCTGGCGATCCTTCGATTCACCTCGCTGAGACTGGTACGCGCTCCCTTCTCTCCTGCACGCGGAGATCAGCGAACAATTTAAAGGTACTTCGGCTGGAATACCTTTAAAGCGTTCACTGATCTCCGCGTGCAGGAGAGAAGGGAGCGCGTACCAGTCTCGGCGTGGTGAATCGAAGGATCGCCAGGTAAGTTCGCACTTTCCTGAATTACCCCATCAGTGACTGAAACAATAGGATGAAGGCTACTACCCCATAGAACTTACAATCTAAAATTTAATAAACCCAGAAAAGCTCGATTGCCCTTTTTGGAGTTTATTTCCGAGAGATCTTGGAAGTTTCTTTTGGTAAATATCGCAAGATTTTTTCAATCGATATTTACCGACCCAAACTTTCGATCTCGAGTTTTTCAATCCTGATTTTTTGATAAAAAGGTAGCCGTACTACCAATGTAAATTATGGCTACCTTTCCATTGAAAAATTTGATCGAAAAACTCTATCAAAAAAGTTTCGGTCAGTAAATATTGATCGAAAAAAATCTTGCAATATTTACCGCGAGAAACTTCTGAGACCTTGCGGGAATAAACTCGGAAAAGCGGAGTCTGGATTTTCTGAGTTTATTAAATTTTGTGTAAGTTAGATCTAAAACTTATAGATAAAATCAATAAAAATAATAATAATTTTAGAATGCATTTTCTAATGGATGTTTCATCTGGGTAAAATTTGTTTTTCTGTCTTATTCTAGGCTTTCCTAATTACCAAGTCTTGGATGAGAGTGCCCCCTAGTGGTAAATACTTGGAAATTCATTTGTTCTGGTTGAATCACTCTCAGTGGAACAAGGGACAATAATAGTTTGGCTTTCTTGGTATTGAAAACTACTAAATCTACTACTGTAGATGATGCAGTCACGTATTGGTGTAAACCAGCTCCACTTAATCCTATTGTATTCTATGAAGCATTAGATATTTAATAATTTGGAAGTGCCTCAGAAAGCTGATTTTAAAGTTAAATATCATACTTCTTTCACATCATTTAGAGATTTTGTAAGCATAGTTTGAATATGTTATAATTTTAAAAGACATTTTGGGGCATTTTAAGCGTATGGTTTTATTGTTCATTTAATACATGAAGAAGCAGTTTTTTGTGTCATTACTGAAAAGCAAAGTTCTTTTTGTACTGAGTTATACCACCCGATAAACCCCCATGGGGGTATCAACACCCAGTTTTCACAGCAACTTCTATTTTAAACAAAGAGTTTTTGCCTTTTATCCTCCTTGACTGTCAATTTAGCATAATTGTGTAGATTTTGGTCAAGAGGTATTTAAAAAAGTCAAACTTTTGTTTAGCTCAGGAGTTGGCAGTTTGTAGAAGAAGGAGCCATTTTGCTTCCTCTTCCACCGGTGAATTTTTTTTAGAGCCACAAAGGGGGAGAAGCGCCCTCTCCCAGTCATATGATCCGCTAATGGCCAATCAGAAGAGGCGTCGGAGGTCATGGGTGAGGCTTAGGAGATGCACTCCGAGCCACAACAAGGCGGTTGAAGAGCCGCATGTTGCTTGTAAAATCATATATTTATCATTATAACCGTGTGTGATTATCATAAACCAGTAACTACTCACAGAGGCAGTACTGAAATTTTATACATACAAGTACAGTGTTAGATATAATATACAAAATAAAACAACAATTAGCTAGTCTGGATACGACAGCTACAGTTACAAAAAGTTAAGCATATACTTATATCTATATGAGTGTGGGTGTGAGTGTGTGTAAGTGTGAGAGCAAGAGAGAGAGAGCGAGAGAGAGATAGTGAGATGTCTATAGTAAAACATTTATACCAAGTAACAAAAACCCTCTCTTTACCAATATGGTCAAAACCAGAGAAGTTACACACCCCTGTCTAAATCTTTACTGTGATTTGACTCCTCTGACTTCCTAAGGTTTTTGTGTGACAGCACCATATGCTTACTGATTAACCCTTTCATTACTATTACTGAGTAGCATGATTATTACAACATATACATATGCATATAGAATATTTTACATAGCTCATGAGCCGCACTTTGCCGACCCCTTGTTTAGCTAAAAATCTTCAAACCTGGTAAAAACATTAGTTTGTGCTGAAAAGCAAAATCATGCCAAAATAGGCAAAAGCACTTAAATTGTTGGTGAAGAACAAGCAGGCAGAATCATCCCTTATCCAAGCGCAGAAAAATGTTAGCACTTTTTTTTTTTAATTTAAGGACTATCATTTTATTCAATGCAAATCTTCATTAATAAGTAGTAAACATGGTTTAGTGAATTTTTTTTTCTTGGTAATATTAACCCTTTAAAGCATGGCAGTGCCCTGGTATAAGTAAAAAAGGCAAGACTTATAATGACAAACATGGGATATTGGTCACTGTGCAAAGCCACTGGGCTATTGAGCAATGACCATTGCAAATTCAATTCTCCTGAGACTGGAAATTGTAACTGGGAAGTCTGCAATTTGTGTAGAAAAATGTACAGTCAAAAATAAAGGGGCAACTGGGTATGGTTTTGATGAAAGTCCTAAAGGGGGAAACGGGCTGTGATTATAACAAACAGGGGACATAGGTTTAATTTTTCACTGGACATTTAGCAATGCTAAATAATTGTATTTCAGATAATTTTCCCACTGGACAAAATAAATCATCTAGCGTTGCCAGAGAGCAGCAGTGTCACCTTTGGGGGTCAAATGACACTCTCACAGCAGTTGCTGAACACACTGCTCCACTACCTAACTCTGGTAGAGAGTGCAGGTCCCTTTATATAGGGATGCCTGCATGGTGACGTGGTGGCGTTGTTGTGACATGGTTGTTGTGGCTAATTGTCATCATGTGACACGCGTACGTGATGACGTCGTGGACGAACGTTTGCAGTTTATTTGTAGTTTTTTTGTAGTTTGTAGTTACCTCTAGAATAGGGCACATAATCTCTTCAGTTGTTCCTCCTAATTCTTTGCAAAGGTTATAGAAAGATTCCAGGTATGACTGTAAAATAACCATGAAAAACAAAACAAAACAGATAATCATATCTATTAAACACTAAAAAAAAAATCACTCATCCCCAAAGCAATAGATAGACAGATATATCAGAACAATAGATTACAAAAAAAAAAGGGTCAGTAAGAACTCATTACTAATAAACTAGAACTATGTGTTACTTTAATTTATCTGATATTTTATTTTGTATACTGTAGTTCCTCTCAACCCTCCATTTATAGACTAGTGTCTGGCACTTGGTCCATTATTAGTATTATTATATAGTTCAGTGTGTCCGTAATGTTCATACTTAGATTCAGGCTGCAGAAAGTACATGCGCTTCAGTTAATAAATACACTGTATATAAACCACAAGAAAGGCACAAAAAAATATGTACAGTGCTTGTGGTTGCATTTACTAAAGTTGTTAATTCTCCATAGCCTACCTCCTCAGCTGATTGAGCTGGAATCAAAGGGTCTTGACCATCAGGTTTAAGAACTGATAAAATACCATAAAAAGAAGCAGTTGGATAGAAAATGACCTGTGCCTTCAAGTTTCTGATTGTTTCTTCAGAAATCTCAGACCTTTTTGTCAAGTCACTAAAAGGGGCCCGAGGCAGTTTGCCTTCCTGATTTTGCCTAATGCATGAGCTAACTCTGACATTAACACTTGCATGATACAACATTCCATTGGCAAGTATT
Source organism: Pipa parva (assembly GCA_019650415.1). Classification (NCBI taxonomy): domain Eukaryota; kingdom Metazoa; phylum Chordata; class Amphibia; order Anura; family Pipidae; genus Pipa; species Pipa parva. The sequence goes on along the minus strand of WMED01022740.1, from coordinate 7,387 downwards.
CACTTTTATATCTCAGTAAAGGAGTAGTTCATTTGTAGCAGACCTCTATAAACAATTTAGTAGTGTTCAGTGACATGTTGGCTTCTATTTTCCCATACTCCTTAGCAGGCTTACCCTAGAATAATTTATAGTTTACCTCAAGGGCTTTGACGCACTGGATAACCCATTCACAATGGTTAGCAATATGGGATAGTGTTGATACACTGCTTATACAACATTGTTAACTATTTAGCACATTTGTTCGGACTTTAAGCTTCCCTTTCCAATCTCATACTAGCTTATCACTGTTCCAGGTTTCTTGAAATGAACAGCTAATTTATAGTCCTAAAGTAATGGCTATGACATACCAGATGCCCTTTGAGATGGGCCTTCATAGAATCAACCAGTTACATAATAGAGATATATGTCCATTCAGGCACATGACCTTTTGTTACTGAAAGAATAGGGAGAATTGCATCACGCTCAATGGAAAGCAAATAAATTTAGCTATCTCTATTACTCTGGAGGGCTATAACAAACTTAGGAGAAATTAGAGTCAGAAACAAGACCACCCTCTTACAATCTGAATTTGATGTTCTTCTATTTAGACTGGCTTTCAACTCAGCTAAGGCATTATATATTAAGGTTACATGATAGTGTATTTTGCGTACACTGTCCATCTTGGAAGAAGGTGGAGGCAACTAGGCAAAAAGCAACAGAATTGCTTTGAGACACTTGTATTTAAATTATATTTCACCAGAAGTTCCCAGAGACATGACCAGTTCCCTCAATAAATAAATACCAACATGTGGAGGAGGAATATTTGTGTACACCGTGAGTTATGCCTTCATATTCTCTAGTTACATAACAATAAACCTTTCTTACAGACTCAATAAATTTTCTGAGCAAAGCATATGATAACATTTCTTCCAGCCCCAATGAAATTTACCTTGTAGAGCTTATTGCGCATTATTTCAATATTCATTTCATCCATGTCATTTTCAGACAAGCAGTCTTGGAAGAAATCAGCTAGGATGAAAGATAAAGGTTAAACACTGAATTAAATGCCAAAAAACAGTTGTCTAGACAGGCATAAAAATGTAAAAATAATATAACAGAATCATAGTATCAAGGCATTTCTCAAAAACATCTATTTTCTTGAAATATTGTTTGTAATATTGTTATAATAGCTTCATGCTTTGATAAACCATTGACCATGGTACTCTTTTCTTTCTTCCTGAGGTTATATCACATTGATGACCAATTATTAAAGTGCACCTGTCACCTCAAAACACTAATACTAATGTAGGTTGTATTAATGAAATAAATGTTTTTGTAAATATATATGCATTTAATAAATGTACCCTTTATACAGCGTTTCTCTCTGTCATCTTCCCTGTCATCCCGCCTTTTCTTTTCTGGGTCAGGTTGGAGGGGCTAAATGATTGACATTCCAATCAGATCCCTGCTAGATTGTGATTTAAGGGATCTGATTAGAGGAATTTAATGTCAATCATCATTTAGAGAGAAATGCTGTATAAAGGTACATTTTTTATAATACATATATATTTACAAAAATGTTTATTTCATTAATACAACCTAAATTAGTATTAATTTTGAGGTGACAGGTGCACTTTAAAGATAATTCTTAATGAGGGATTTACCATTCCTGGGAAATTCAACAATATCTTTTATTTTAGAAAGAAGTTACAGATATGATTTAAGATATCTTTTAAATATATAGAAGTGGTCATATTCTTCTTCTTCTGGAACATATTCATACCAATATCTTTCTTGACTTCCTTGAAATATTTGAATGCTTGAATCATATCATGACCATACAGTAATTTTACATAGCTATATTTACTAACAGTGCAATAACTGCAATGGTTGTAGAGGGTATAACAGCTATTGACCTTGTAGGCTCGGTTGACACAAATGTATTAAATCTTTTATCAAAAAAAGGAAGGAACTTAAATATGAAAATATTATCACCCTTTCAAATAACTCCTTTGATTTAACAACCATATTTGTTCTCCACAAATTATATACACTATATTCCCCTCAGAGTCCAATTAGCAATTGTTTTTTCCAGTCCAAGGAGGCTTGAAGGTACAGCTCGGGGCTGGTCTTTTACTAAAATAGAGTGGGCAGATCTTGCACTCTCTATGTAGTTCCTGGTCAGAATTCTAATTCCACTCCAATTTTGTCCCCATGCTTTTTTTTTTTCTCTTTTTTTTTTTTTAAAAAGCCCTTCCCTAATGTTGTAAACACCCTCCTTTATCCTCCCCTACTTATGAAAGTCTAATACACAGCAAATGTAAATAATTAAACATTCATTTATATTACCAAGTGGTGTGTCAACTAAAATTGCATTGAACAGTTCTGCTGGAGTCTGAGCAATGTTTACTGCTTCCATCTGGTCAAAGCTTCCCAACGGGTGGCACTTAGGAACCAGTTCAGAAATAGGTCTTTGGTGTAAAGTTCCCGTTATCAGCAGAATCATGTTGTCAATCATATAACTATATCTGGGATTAAAGAAAACAAAGTGAAAAAAAATTGCACAACATTTAGCATGAAAGCACTTACAGCAATGCTGGCTACATATGCATCCATTCATCTTAATTATTAAGTCCATTCATTAGAAGTTGGTAGTTATATTTTTCAAATAATTTTTTTTTTCCAGCAGTGATTTTTAATGAAACGCTCATATATGGAGCTTCTGGAAGCATTTAGTTTTCTACACATCTCTTATACAAGGCACAGACTTTTCAGATTTATTTATTCAGAGTTGTTTCAAAATTAAATGATCATTTCATAGACACACACAAACATCATCCATCTATGGTTGGCCATCCCCCCATTTCTGATCCATCATTACCCAGAATCTTGCAGATATCTGGTTAAACAAATCAAGAGAGCTTGTAGAATTTCTCCCCTTGCTTATAAGCATACCACACTATTTGGTGGTATAGTGGATACAACATTACATCCCCTGGTTTTATTTTTCCTATGGGAAAAGCCTAGGAGAGTATGGAGGTTGTTATTTGAAAAAGTGTGGAATGAAGAGCATTTCAAAGTTCAAACCCCGAGTCAAATCTTGTCCTGAATTTTACACTGTGGACGTTGGGAGGTGTGAGAGTATGCTAAATAGATATCTATATCAGTTGCACAGAAGTGTCAATAAGTAATACCTGAATTTGGCAACATTACTCCTCCCATTTATAAAGCTGTACTACAGATTGGGGCTTATTCATGAAATTGTGAATTCAACAGTGATTTCTTATCACACCTGGGCGCTACATTCTGATAGTCACAATTTCTCTACTTTATATTTAACAGACGATTTCCATAGTAAAGAAGTAAATGGCGTCAGTCGCCTTCTCGCATAATGTGTGGTGTAGTCAGTCGGACAATAGGCGCCCTGCAACCAGCACCCTAACTCACCATTAAATCTGGTGAAGTAGAACTAGTGAACGCAACACTGTATGCCTTGTCAGATTTGCTACTGCAACAGACTCTGATGCTTGATGAATAAGCGAAATACCTGTGCATACACATGCAAAATGGTGCAGAGAACTCTGTAAAACCGCGACTGTCAGAAGCGTCTGAATTGGCCGCATATTTGCCAAATGGCAGAGTTTGCTGAATATGCAGGAATGGAAAATGAATGTGAATCTTTATGCTTCTCTTCCAACTATTATGAATAAGCCCCATTATCTCAGGCTTCACTCAAGCTGTAGCTTGTTTATTGACAAAACACAGTTTGATTTTTTTTTTGCCATTTTTTAACCTGAGAACCTTTTGTAAATGTAACTAATACAGAATTCTTTTAGCCTTTTCTTTTCTGGCCTAAAAAAAAAAAAAATTTTTTTTTTAAATGCACCTTTTCTCGACTACCTCATCCATATATAAATAATCCACTCCCCCATAATGTAGTTATGTGAATATCCTGAAAACATATTTAATTATTCAGTTTTGACCCATTACTATCAACGGAGAAAATGGTTACTTACGTTATAAAATCAAGAAAACTTGCAAGTGGTTCAAAAGCATGGTTTCTAAAATAGTGGAATTCGGTCATCAGCTTGGCTTTCAGTTTTTCATCAATGATAGATACTGTGAGCTGTCCCGTTTCATTGGCCAAGAAGTTTCCATAGTCAGTAGACTGAAGATGTAACTTTAGGTCTAAATATAAAAGAGAACCAGTTCATTAACATAAGCGAAGATACTTCTACTTTGCTACTTGTAGTCACTACAAAAAAAATTTCCCATGGGTCAAATGATGTTAAAGAAGAATTTGTAGCCAGTTCAAGGCCTGTTTTAGATATCAACTCCCAGGAATACTTACTGATCAATTTTCTGCTAGATATGCACTATTTTCTTTTGGCTATCTTTACACCATTGCAATCTGGCACTCTTCTTTAATTCCTCATGCACAGAATCTGTATTGCAGCTGTGCACAACAGAAGTGCTAACAAGATTGCAATAATGTTTCTGCACCTCTATGCTTTGGCAGTGCACTCAAATACTGCAGTCAAGCTGACAGGAAAACTGGAATTGCTGTGGGAGAAAAGGAGCCAGAACCACAGATGTCAAAAATCTGGCAGTATTGAAAAATAGTCTAATCCTTAAAATAGGTGCTAAATTTTCATTGAAAATGTGACTTATTCACAAAAGATTTCCTGACTCAGACTCCACTTTGTTGAAGAGGAACTATAGTCAGATTACATCTTTACATATACAGTACTATACCTTAGTGAGAAGCATTTCTCCCCAGTAGTTGTTTTATGTGATGCAGAATGATTGAGTAGGCTGCACCAATAAACTCCCTGCACCAGGAAATGTGTGTGTGACATGTACTGGCCAGTTTTCCATGAAAAGGTACCCTTCCCCAGACATTTTTGCCCTACTTACTACTTAGCACATGTGCACAAGTTAGGTTTCCTCTGTAATCTCCTGCATTCCAACTTAATTTATGCACTGCTTAACCAATAGCAGTCAGGCAGCTTTTTCTTTTCCTGTTGCCTGACTTGGGAGGGGATGTACAGTATAAAATTTCAGCTCTCAGGAAAACTAATTAAGGGAAACAAACTGCAAGTAATAGTTATTCCTTAAATGTTTTTTTTTAACTATTTGTGTCAGCAGTTGGCTTAGTATAAAGGAGTTTTATATGTATGTGTGCAGTTATATCAGCACTATATTGGGCCCATTAACATCTCTTTTTTTTAAATAACAAACTAGAGTAGTTGTAAGTCTCGTTATGTGTGCGTTTTTCCAGTCACCAAATTTACATAGTAAGCACTGAGGACCTCATTGACAAAAGGGTGAATTCACCTGTCGAATTCACCTCACTACAATTTCAGTTGCATTGTCAAAATAGTTGGTAATTCACTTTTCATTATTAAGATGTGAATTACGAGTTATCCATGACTACTTAACCTTTAGTCCAGGGATGGCGAACCTATGGCACGCGTGCCAGAGAGGGCACGTGAGCCGTCACCAAACCCTGCCTTCAGTACAGGCCACAGACCCGATCTGACAGTTTTCAGGCTGGATCTGTGGCCTGCACTGAAGAAGCGCACACAAGCAGGGGAGTTCTCCTACCCCGACGTGTGTGCGCTCCTCCCCCGGCGCTGGCGTGATGACGTCACTCACCAGCGCCGGCACTTCAGGGGACGCGCTCGAGGGTGATGTCACCTTTTTGGCACTCTGTACCAAAAAGGTTCGCCACCCCTGCTTTAGTCAATAAGACCCTAAATTTTTATTAACCAAATTACACCATTTTGTCATTAACGGTATAAAAATGTGAGAAATGGCAGTTAATTGCTTTCATTTTTACAAATTCTGTATTTGTAAATGCATCTGTCAATGGGACACTGACTTGGGCTGTTTGCAGATATTTTTACGTGGTCGTTACACGCACACGCACACACACACTCACACACACACACACACTCATAAAAAAACCCTTGGGAAACCACATGGTGTAAAACTGCCCTAAAGGAGCATGTAAATAACTGGGACACTGATGCTAAAGAAAAAAAAAAGAAAAAAAAAAGAAAAAATAAAGAAAAAAAAAAGAAATAACAGATGCCTCCGTTTCCAGGTCATTGATTTCTGATGACACAGCTATACTATTGCTAAACATAGCAGGCACATGATGAGTGAGTACAATGTAAACCAATGAGTCATTGCATCTAAAACGCTACTTCCTCGCTATCATTCTAGGCTTCCATTTGTCTGCATGTTTAGACTCTAACATTCTCATAGAACAGAAGAGCGGATAACAATAGCTGAAACATATGTTTCAGAAGGTCTGATTAGTTAACAACAGGCTTGTCATAGCTGTCATATTCATAGAACAAATAAGTATTTTGCTAAAAGTTAAGAAGATATATCAGCAGCAATTTCCCCAAGCTAAAAAATACAATTTACATTTTGCACACAAACTAATGTTATTAGGTGATATTAATGAGCATGGTGCATACCTTCAATTTTTAATGAACAATTTTGGAGACAGGACAGGTTTTCAAAAAAAGTAGGTGAAATTTAACTATAAAAGGGTATACTGTATACTGACAGTGCAGTTTGTCAGGAATGAACAGAATATTGCATTTATGATTCATTCAGCAAAGTTAGATGGTTAGCTTCATGGTCTAACTCACAAAGTCTTCATTGTCTATTGCGCCATGGCTATTTTGGGTGATTGAAAGCTGTTATTTTCCCAGAAAATGTTGCGCTACGATGATTTGACTTACCTTGTTCCCTTTAATAATGAAGTCTGTAATTACAAGTAAACTAATTCTGAATGGGAGACAGACAGTTCTCCTTTAAATCAGACCAAAAGCGCATTGCTACACCTTACCTGAATTCAGACTTCCATTTTGTTTTACTTGAAGAATCTGGGACACTTTAGGTTAGCACAACCCCCCTTCTTTACTATGGGTGCAGACAGTTTACTAACACACATTTATGAGTTGCTTTCAGAATATCTCACACAAATATATTTGTGAGGTGCATCTGGAGCAGGGATGGCTCTTTGCTGTGATGTTATGTTTGCCTTGAGTAAACAGGACCCCAAAATTTCACATTCACCTTGGGCCCCAAATTTTGTTGAGACAGTCCTGGCCTGGAGAAAAGAAATAGGACAATAACAAGCTTCTGCATCAGCATCTCCCAAGCTCTTTGTTTCCAATTAAAACAAAGGTTAATATCTGGATTCCAGTATGGAGAAATGGGATTCATTTCATTCTAGACAAAATGGCGCACATCAGTAGTAGTTGTAGCCTCAGGAAGCACCACTTTGTCCTGCCCTATCTGCCTATTAGACGGCTGCAGTGGCCAGCACCCAGGGGGGAATTCACCATTGTCCGAAGTAGTGCGAACAGTTCGGGCGACTGCGCCA
>WMED01022739.1:0-11603 GCA_019650415.1 Pipa parva | reverse complement strand
GGATTTGCAGACAATACACCTGTATTACAAAGATTGCAATATATATTATTAAATCCCCATGTGATAATATATGTTGGGCAAACAATACATATGGTCTAGGACCAAATCATAAGTCTGCTATCTGATGTATATAAATCTGTTCAAAAATACCTTAATAAATGGGGCATAAAATAAGTTTTGAGCTAATGAGGTGATAGTATTAGAATTAGACCACTGGAGGCCATAGCCCCTTATAGTATAATTAATAATATGATTTAACAGTTTAATTTTTAAACCTGAGTTTTATTTAAATTGTATTTTTATTTTCATATAGTTAATGGTTTGTTTTTTGTTTCAAAACACAAATGGAACAATGTATCTTGATGAATATTGACACCAGGTGGCAGTGGATTGTGCTTCTATATAGTGATTTTTAGCTTGATAAAGGGCCAATATGGTGGCTCAAAATATTACTTGAACCTGTTTGCCATGAATGTTTATTAAAAGCAATTTTTATTTATGATTTGTGCAGTGCTGTTTTCGGCTGTTTGTATATATTGTTTCCATTTTTTGCTGAAACTGCTGGTTGCTAGTTTGACTTTTTACATATTTGATTCTGGTTTGGTTTTTTTAAATCATTTGTTGCGGTTTTCTAACTACAGGGAGATACTGTTTCTCAGATTCATGTTCATATTAACAGTTGATATTTTTATTGCCAATTCGTATGATGAATTGAATTATTTCGACCAAACCAATTAAATTTAAACCTGTTTTGGTTTCCCAGTACTGGATTCTGTCAGGTTAATACAAATCCATTCAGTTCTGATCACCATCAACTTTTTTTTTTTTTAAAGAAACCTAATATTTCTGTCTCTGAGTGTTATCACTTAAAAACCTGTGCTTTTAGGAACCTCTATATACTCAGTTTTCTCATCTGTTTTCAGAACGATCCTGGAAGCTGTGTGGTAAATTCTAAATGACCAGATTATACTGCATTAATCATTTCAAGATATCAGGAGAATGGAAGAACAAAAAAAAAGGTAAAAATATTTTGGTATTGTTAAATTAGTATTATGTACTGTGCCACAATACACCTGGAATTGGTGATGTTAGGACAAGCGGATTGTTAAATCAAAACATTACAGCAGAATAGCAGAGCAGCTACTCAAGCATGGAGATATTTTTGTTGTTGTATTTCAAAAATGACCTGCAGCTCTGATACTTGGCAAAATATGCAGGAAGCGCTCATCACCTGTAATTCATTCAACAAGATTACACTTGAATTTCTAATTCTTTTCTGCCAGTTTACCTTAATTGTGAAAGAATAAATGAAGTACCACAATCTGAAATGCTTTCTGGGTAAATAATGGAAAGCAGAACATACTAAATAAGTGTGGTAGCACCTCTTTAGAAATGCAAATTAATAATGCTATTCTCTATAAAATAAAAGTACTGTTGATTTTTTGTAGAAGGTGCAAATTGCATATGTGACCCCGGGCTTTTTGCATCCCATAAGAATTGTGTGTCACACAATGTAATCATAACATTAGGCACTAGAAGGAACAGAAATTGGAGCTTTAGTTACACAGGCTGGAACCTTATCTCAACAAGGTGATTTGTGATTCTAGTGAAGGGACAACTGGAAGAAGTCAAATACATGCATGTTACTGTCGAGATTATTAGTAGTTATTTCCTTATTATTAGAAGCTTTTGCCAACCCCAACACATATATTTATATACTCAACGTTTTTTTTTCATTTTTCAGCATGTGAAACAAGTTATTATTTTATGTCTATTGCTACTTGCACACATCTTTTAAATGGTAATACATTAATAAACAAGTGAGCTGTAAAGGGAGTAGAAGTAAAATTGCAAAAGTATCCTAAACACATGTAGTCATGCTAGAGGGGTACAACAGTAAAACAAATCTTGTTTTATTTCACTATTCATGAGGAGGCTTGTTTTGTTCTGCAACTGTACCGTCATTGAAAAGAGTACTTACTTTATACTGTACTAGGGAAAAGGGACTGTGAAAAGACGCTACGGAAGGATTTGAATTAAACAGTCTTTCAGCCTTTTAATATCTCACAAGAGATTTTTCTGCACTGATTCATTTAATTTAGTGGACACAGCAGTGTGGCTCATTGATTGTGGACAAAACTTCTGAAGGGCCTGTTGTGCACTTCTGTTAAAACGTGGGAAGAGAGTAAAGTTGGACGTGAATTAATTTGATTCTGTACATAATTCTTTTTCAATGGGATTCCGTGTCCTGTTGCAAAGGCATGAAAAAAGGAGACACTGAGTTTGATTGCTCAATATTCATCTACATTTTCCTCTCTATGGGCTCAATATGCTTGGCTTAATTAACTTTTCTCAAAGGTGAAGCAGTGCGCACCATCTGCTGTGAGACAATCACATTTGTATGCCTCTCAGTATAATCCCTTTAGTACTGAATTGCAATGATAAAGTAGCTAAAATATCAACTTTTGAAAGGTTATGGTTTTGTAAACAAACAATATGCATTCTGCTATTGTAAAGTCCCTTCTACCTCTATATTATCCAAGTCCAACATGCAACAAGGACTTTATTCTTCTGGCTTCGGCTCGTTCATTTCTCCAAAATTGATTTGGGGCTGAGAAGGGAATTCCCCCTCTTTTCAATTCATATAAAGCCTGGCTTTACAAGAACACAGCAGGAGCATCCTCCTATTCACCTACAATACATCTCAATTTCAAATAAGGATACAAACAAAAAATCATAATAATTGAATGACTTTTGAATAAAAATGTTGTCAACCAAAACAACAAATACAAAATATTGATGCACAGGTTAACGATTTACTTTTTTTTAAATGAAATCTCAAGGACCACACAGTGACATCAAGGACTTGCTGAACTTGCTCTAAAGCTGGATGGTTATTTGATCTTTGTTGTTGGTAATCTGATTATCTCATTGTGGAGGTAAACTTCAGACCCAATCTTGTTAGCAGCTGGCTAGGCTGGATTACTACAGCAACTGGGCTGGAAAATGAACTGAGCAGTCCGACTTTGGCCTTGCTCTCTTTGAGCCTATGATTGCGTACTTTAGGGCGCCTACTTTTGTGAATGACTAAATAATGTATTCTGAAAGATTCTCTGTAGTCTATCTTGTGACATTTCCTTGCCAGCCTAACCAAACTTTAGGCAATGGATGTATCATTTATGCCTCCTGAAACTCCAAAAACAGAAAAAAATAACATATAGGTAAAAATACAACAAATAGCTTGTTTCTTTTGTTCTACACTCATTTGGGCTTTTGTGCTAAAATATGCAAATTCTGTAGAGAGTTGTGTGGTCCCTGCTTAGGATACACACAGTTTTGCTAATGGCCTCATTGCGGCATTGACCGCTTTTACAGTGAATGCACACCATAGTGAAAGCACATAAAGTCTTGAAAAATAGCTTGAAAAGGTTCAAAGAATCCAAAAGACAAAAAGCACTAAGCTGGGATTTTTATGTACACTGAAAAGAAGAATAAAATATAACTTCTCTAATGTGGGCTGTTATGGTAGTGTTACCCATATCAAAGCATTATGTGGCTTTGGAAGAGGGCTGGAAATTCTCTTCCTCACCATATGCGAAGGAAAACAAGAACCAATTTAAGCTTAGAATAAGTGTGCTTCAGAGAAGGAGATTTCAAACAGTTTGAACTTGAACATTTTTTTCTGTCTGTTCAAGTAAATTAGCAACAATTTTATACACATAAGCCTTGTTCCTTCCAAGGTAAACTAATGAGTGTTTAAAAAGTTAAGAAAACAATTAGAAAGTTTAGAGTTCTGTATTCAAATAGTACTATGTAAGTCAGAATATTTATACATGATAGTAAAGGCACATGTTGCCCTACAATGTGGACTTTTTATTGTTCAGTTGACTTTTAACTATTTCAGCACTTTTGCTTCTGCTCATATTGCAGGGAATAATGCAGCTAAGTAATATAGTCAGTACATGTATCTTTTTTCAACAAAGATGAAAAACAATTTATTCTCAAGTACTTAACTCAGAGTTAGCCATCACAGGAATAATTGTTAAAATATAGAAATAATTTTTACTAAAAATTCTGAACCAATGTTTACAAAAGTATTCTGCACCTTCAAATGCCCACAAGAATGTGATTAAAAATGCATTTGTAGTATAATTAGCAAATACACTAAGTAATGGCAAGGGTTTGTTACAATGAAAATGTAACACCATTGGAGGATAGGAGATGGGTTTTAATTGTAAATGAAATGATTCTGTGACCAATGGATAGATTAAATTAAAGCCTGATTGGCCAAATATTAAAATCTGAAAATGCCTACAAATAGATACAATTTGTGAAAATACCAATACAAATATTATAGCTGTCTGTGAATGTGGGAACTGAAGTGGAATTAAGCTATAGGGATTTGTAATCTTTATTCCTTGTAATATTATACTGTAACTGAAAACATATCTGAGAAAAGTATTATGTGTCTTTAACCATAATAGATCAATGCAGAGAGAAACTTCGTGCCATGTTCTGAATGAGACCTTGTATTATTAACTTCCGTAGGTCTAATCCAGTTTCCACAGTTAAATAAAATATTTAATTGTAAGTAAACTTACTCATCATAGAGATTTTACCACAGGTTGTATACTGTAAAGGCAGACAAGCTTTGGAATTCCTCTCTACGAGAGTTAGTGATGAATGTTTTCTGCACCCGCCATAATATTCTAAGTGGAAGGAATCCTAGAGTTTGTAATTTAACAACAGCTTGAGTCCTGAGTTCTACAGGTTTGCCTGTGACAGATCACATCTCTTGCTTCAGTGGATTACTTTGCAATATGTGCAACATGTTAGATCAAAAGGTAAGATTTTAGTATGTGATTGAGCATGTGGCTTGTGTCTAAGTAAGAAATGTGGGGGGAGGCAGTAACTTCATGCACCCACACATTCACATCACACACAAATCCAATTGTCTGATAATATTTAAATTATAGCTGTAATTGATATTACTTTCTTGGAGAATCTAGCAAAATAGTGAAAATACTTTTTATATGAAAGGAAGAAAAAGGTTTTGTTAACCTGATTATTCAGAAAGATGGTTTAAAGCACTTAATAACCTGGTTCTGTCTTGATGAAGACACTAATTTGAAGCATAAGGCATGCAATTTATGAAATCAAAAGGCTTTATTTTAAAATTATCAATGTTTTTCCTTTTTCTTGATGTATTATTTTGGCTTTTGTATTCAATCAAAGGGTGATTTACTCAAGAGGCAATCTGCTTACTGGGTAGAAATAGGTTTCTCTGTTTTTCTATTTCGCAAGACTGTACTTGGTAAAATCTTGAAAACCCAAAAGGCAAATACAAAAGAATTAAAGTATTATCAAATAATGTATTTTAGTGCTTCAATAAAGACATTTTTGTAATATAATTCTGCCAGGAAAGAGCAGCTATTTCTTCACTGAACCCTTTTGTCAGTCTTGAAAAGTTCAACATGCTTAACAAAATTGTTCTGCCTTTTTAAAGCAGTTTATCAGAACGAACACCTGTAAATAACATATTTTGAACACCTTATGTGTGAAAAGGTTGGATGTAAACATATTTCAATTAGCATTACCATAGTTTATTCTTTACAAAATGATTAGAGACTTATTTTTATAACCTAAATATAAGGTATGTACATAGTTTAAGTTCTGCTAAAAAAAATGTAGAGGGAAAATAAGCCTTTAAATAGAAATAACTGACCTTTATATGTGCATGAGTTTGCACCAGGAAACCACCAGTATATGGTCTATACTAGAAAATGCTAATCCAATAATTTTAGTTCAAATGAACTCTATAGCAATTCTGGGGCAACGGTGAATAATTAAGAAGCCCAGCATAGAAGGAAACAGTAAAAAAATCGAAATTTCTGTTATAGTTACAAAAGTAGAATGGTAACCGCTAAGTTTGCTCCTACTGAGATCCTACAATAGTTAAGCTTCTATTTTCAAAACACCTGTAATTTTAAAATGCTAACACCCTCATGCATGCTCTTGTCCTATCCTGCTTGGACTACTGCAATGTTCTTCTGTTTAGCCTTCCAGCTTTCAACCTCTCCCTGCTCTCTCTCTCTCCCCAGAGGGGACAGCCTTTCTCCCAAACCCTCTCTGCTTCTTGGCAAATAAATCATTTACAGTGTTCTCCTTCTGATATTTAAGGCACTTCACTTGCTCCTCCCTACATTTCCTCACTCATAAGCTTGAATATTCCTTGACGTCAACGGCGCTCTTTCCAAAGCACCCAGCTTTGTATGCCGCACACCAATACTGCCCTTTGTCATCTTAAATCCTTCTCTCTTTCTGCCACATACATATGGAATTCTATACCCCTTTATCCTACCTTTTGGAGCACTAGCACTATTTATGTATATATCTTATTTTTCCTTTAGTTATTTATGCTTATTATATGTATTTATTGACCAATGTTTCAACACATTGTTATTAGCACTTATTACCCTCTATCTGTGTTTGTAATATCTTCCTTCCACCTAGATTTTAAGCTCTATGGGGCAGGGACCTCTAATCTCTTGTGTCAACCGCAACCTGGCACTTAAAGTATTGTGTCCTTGTGAAATTTAATTTGTATTGTATAATGCACTTTTCCCATGTCTGTACTTTATTTGTATTGCTGAATTGTACAACACTGTGTAAATTTGTGGTGCTTTATAAATAAATTTATACATACATACCATACAAAAGTAAAGACAACAGGTCTTGCTGAAGATGTTGAAGATGTTTAGCTGATCATTTGACTGGCTTTGTCTAAACTGAATAAGAAACTTCAAAGGATTATTCATTAAAGTGCAAATTTGTCAGTCCAAGGATACTTGCATCAATTCAAGTTGCTACACTCCAATATTTGCAAATTCCCTACTCCATATTAACTGAACAGTGAATTTCCTTAATTACAAAGTAAACAGCAGTGGACAGGATTTCTAGTGTAGTGCAGCATAGTTAGTCGATCAGCAGTAGGATTTGGAGTGAAGGGTAATGATTCAAATTCCATCAGGGTATGTATGTGTGTGTATATATATATATATATATATATATATATATACTGTATATATATTTATTTATAAAGAGCTACTAGATTTCGTAGCACTGTACAGTTCAACAATACAGTTATAATATAGACATGGGAAAGTGGTTAACAGAGCAAGTGAAGTAATTCACTTAGATTGGAAGCTTTATGGGGCAGGGACCTCCATCCTCTTGCATCAATCATGACCTGGCACTTAAAGTGTTATATGCTTGTAATTTACACACTTGTATTATGTGATGCACTTTTCCCATGTGTGTCTTATATTTATATTGTACATTGTACAGCATTGCATAAATTTGTGGTACTTTATAAATAAAATTACACATACCTACATACATGCATACAAATTACAAGCATAATATCATGAAGATACATCACTCTAAGTGTCAGGCAATGATTGAAACAAGAGGATGGAAGTCCCAGCCCCATAGAGCCTACAATCTAAATAGGAGGGAGACACACATACACAGATAGAAGGGTAATAAGTGCAGTAACATAAAGTCAGTTTGAGTCAGTTCATTAGCCTATAAGTGCTGTAAAAAATAATAAATAGCTGCTTAAGGATAAAATGAAGAAATGAAAACAAGTGCTAGTGCTCCAAGAGGTAGGATCTCAGTTTAGTTTTGAAAATATTGAGGGATTGCTCTTGGCGGAGGTAGAGGGGTATAGAATTCCAGATGTACTGCAGCAAGAGAGAAGGGTTTAATATAAGAATGGGCAGTCTTGGTGAGGGGTTCATAAAGATGATTGCTTTGTGTTGACTACTAGCAGTATATGGGTAGATAAGTGAACAGATTTAGGGAGGAGCAACAAAGAGTCAAAAGTTACCCCAAGACAATGTACTGAATTAACAGGGTAAAGATGGGAGTAGGACCAGGTTTGGTTGGAAAAATAATCAGTTCTCTTGCTTGGCAGTGCTGGGCTATCCAACAGAAGATAACCAGGAGGCAGAGATTTGAGTCTGGATTTTAAGTGTTAGCACAGGGGTGGATAAGTAAATTCATGTGTCATCTGCATTCAAGTGGTATTTAAGACCTCATGAGATGATGACATCACCAAAATAAAGTGTACAAAGAGAATATGAGAGGACCAATGACAGAGCCTTGAGACACTCATTTGAATGAGAAACAAAAAAGGAGCAGTAAGAGGCAAGCCAGGATATAGCTTGATCAAGGACACCAAATGCATTGAGAATCTGAATAGGAAGGGGATGATCAACAGAATCAAATGCAGATGATGGGTCCAGGAGTATAATAATAGAAAAGTGTCCCTTGGCTTAGGCAACCTGGAGATCATTTGTAAGTTTGCATAGAGCAAACTCTATAGAGTGGAGGTGCAGTAATGTCCAAAGATGGTCCCAATAATAGTAGATAATACATAACTTTCTATGTCATCCTGTATCTACTTCACATTGTCATTTTGTCACAATCTTTATTGTCACTTTTGAATGAACAGTCACGTTACACCACATCATAGCCCACCTAACAATCTCCTATGCAAAGAGCTCTGTTAATTTGTGACCATCGTAAACATACAAATTTGACACAAATTTTCCACATCACAGAGTTTTCTGAACAAGCAGAATCAGAGAAGTGGTGAATAGAGGTGAATTAGGGTCTTTAAGCAACTGTTCACACTTTAATGAATAACCCTCATCAGTTTGATGACTAACACAATGTCTTAAAAATGCAGAAAGTCTAGTTGCCTTGCCTTATTACTACATGTATACCATGAATTAGGTGAATAAGAACCTTTACCTATACAGGAATATGTGTTTTTTTAAGTCTTTAGAATGTTACAGTGCAATATTATACAATGCAATGTGAACCTGTATAGGTAAGGAAAGAAGCTATTGTAAGAGCTGAGACTGTATTTCTCTTTAAAACTAGTTAGTGGATATGGACCTCTCTATGAATAAGTCTGTTTTGGGATTATGCAGGAACAGTGAAACCACAAACTGCAATTTGTTAATATGATTTTCACTGTTCAGATAATATACAAAGTATTATGAATTATTTATTTTCATACAATTTCCATTTATAGTTTCCAAAATCCCCATTTCACCAACTCCGTGGATGATCAGCTGCAACCTACCTCAGATTAGTTATTTGATTGAAAGAATTAAGAGTTCAAAAATTCCACCTGTGTTTTCTGCCATTGATCCAGCTGCAAATTTCTGTTGTTTTGCAACACAATTTATAGCTGTAGATATCTTATTGAGGAACTTCCACCTGGGTAATGTTCTCTAAATCTATATAAAACTGTAAGTGTGGGGATAAATCTATATAAAACTGTAAGTGTGGGGATAAATCTATATAAAACTGTAAGTGTGGGGATAAATTTCTGAGTGCAAAAAAAAATTACATAAAGTAAAGCAATAATTTCATGTGTGTCATTTGGCCAAATTGCATATTGCATTATATGTCATTAAAGAGTTCATAAGAACAATGTCACACAAGGGGCAAAATTTACTAAGGGTGGATTTAGTCCGCCCGAAGTAAATTTCTGACCGTACGTGCGGTATTCCGATCGATTTGCGATTGCACGATCGCAATTGCGCTCGATTTGCGATCGCATGATCGCAATTACGCTCGATTTGCGATCACGCGATCGCAAATCAGTCGGAATACCGCACGTGCGGTCAGAAATTTACTTCGGCCGATCGTTTCGCCCTTAGTAAATTTCGCCCAAGGCGTTTATCATCAGTATCTAAACACTGAAAAAATTCAGACAAAATGTTTCCCATTAATTTCATTGATGACCACGTCAACACCAACTTGCAAATTTAATCTAAATGGTAACTGCAACAAAAAGCCTTGTGCACCATTGCACTTGGCTGTTAAAAACAACCGGGCTCAAGGGAATTGTCAGTTATCATTGATAAAATCCAATCATATGTGAGCAATTGAGCTGGATTTACGGGAACAAAATGGAATCCTTTCTGAGTGAATACAATAAGAATGTATGACTCTATTGCCTATATACATTGTTTAACATTGTGACTAAGAACACACAGCTATTAACTTCATTGTTCATATACTTGTTTTATGAACCTTAATGATGACGGAGGTTTAGTATTCTTTTTGTTTATAATATTATTGTTGTTAATAAAGCAAAAGGCAAATTGTATGCTGATATTTTGAGTTATTGAACCTGAAGTAACACCTTGTTGATAGTTCATCATTTCAGTTCTATGTTATGAAACTGTGTAGGAATTTGTTTTATTTTAACCAGATGCTCTGCTTAGCATTTATTTTACATTTTCTTGGGAATTTGCATAGGTTATCCTATGTTTATGTTTTCCTTAAGCAGTTTTAAGTCTGCAATTTGTCATGCAATTTTGCAACAATTTTCTGCTGGGATTTTTCAGCCATCTGCTGCACGTGTGTGTGCTGTCAAGTTTAAGAAACTATAATTTACTTTTTAACACATTGTGAACTACAATCTGTAAATGTTGATTTTTTTTTTTTTGTCTCCATATGTTTCATACTTGCTGAAAAGGCATCAATATTTTTTTTTAGATTAAAGAGTTTAAGTTCCTTGGTGCTGTGCTGCTTGAGGAACTGAAGTGATACTGAATATTTATGAAGCTCCCTGGTCCACATTTACCTAAAATACTATAAAATAAATATTATTGAGAAGTCTGCAGACTTTCATGTTTAATAGAAATGTGAAACCCCCTTCTCTGTTTTACCTCTGATTCTTACCAAGAAACTCTTTAATTATTCTCATAAACCCAGTGTTGTGTGCTATGTTATTATGACTCATTTGCTCCATGTAAGCCAGTATTGCACATACAAATTCTATGTAGGTACATGTTATTAAGCCTATTATTAGGTGTGTTTGATATCCAGCTGGAGTTATGCAACCTGTCCAGGAGTTCTGTATATATGTTATCAATTAATACAAAAAATAGGCCAATGCTGGTTATTGAAGACAACCAGTGAAGAATAGAGTTGCTCCTAGTTTATACTACATGAAGTTTAGCTCTTGAAGGTTTTATTGTCCCCATATCACCAATGTATACATAAGCTGTAATAGTAAAGGTGAAGCAGGTGCAAGGAAATACCACTTCAGCATTCTTTCCTGTTACCACTTGGAGAGAGTTGTTATCCAGGAATGGTACCTGGAATGTGTTATGTTTGGGATTTATTACTTTTCTAATTGGAGTAACTAACAATAGTCTTTGGTTAGAACTCATGTTTCCTGCATATAGAAATCCAGTATATTTGCAGAGTAGACATTTGTGTAAACACAAAAGTAAATCAATTTACCCTTATGTTGAATTTGTGAAATACAAGAGATGGCAAGATACTATTTGTCAAAAGCATAAATCCTATAGAGAGACAGACATTGGGGCTCAACATTTAAATAGAATATTTTATTAAAAGCGTGTTCATGAGTACCTAACACCCCCAGACCACTAACTAACTTTACATTAAGGCAATTCCTTTAAATTTGTTGGACAACAAATTTATGGTTATTTAATACAAACCCCAAAATCAGAAAAGTTGGCACGTTGTGTAAATCGTAAATAAAA
>WMED01022738.1:0-11603 GCA_019650415.1 Pipa parva | reverse complement strand
AAGGTCTTTTTCTCAACTCTGTTCATGTTGTAACATTTTTGCTGTGAAGAAGAGGCTGGGTGGGACCTCTGCGGAGTCAAATTCAGTTTTGAGAACTGCGTAAGTAAAGGGAGCGTCTGATAATATAGGAGAGAAACTGCCCACTAATCCTACCGAAACCTCTGGAAGAGCATGGCATTGTGAATGTTACACATATACAGCCTTTATTCTACTGAGTTAAACAACTCAGCTTTATCTCATGATGGAAGAACCTTTGGATGGTAAAATATTTTCCTCAAAAAGCAGTTTATTGAAAAAAATCCGATTTTAAATAAAAAAAATCAGATTTAAATCAAAAAAATCCGATTTATTAAAAAAACAAAAAAAAACAAAAAAAAAAAAAACATTGATTTTTATCCACCCTGGGTGCATGTTATGGTCCGGTGTGTGTTATGGAGCAAAACAAATACAGTATTTGTTGTTGAATATATATTCTGGGACACTTTCTTAATGTATATTATCTAAAGCACCCTAGAAAAAAAATGGACTGTTTAACAAACACATTCAACATGGCTGCTGTCAATAAATTCAAAAATCACAGAATTCATGAATTCATCATGCCAATCCAAATAAGGTTCATGTCCTACGCTAGTGTGAACCCAGCCTTAAAGGACCAGTAACTTTAAAAAAAATTTTAAAAAAACAAAACCTTGTTTAGATTGGCATGATGAATTCTGTGATTTTTAAATTTATTGACAGCAGCCATGTTGTATGTGTGGGGTTATTTACTAAAGTCCAAATTGTTGCGTATAGGTGTGAATTCACCAGCTAAAGACAGTTGTAATAGACTGGTGCTGTCTCAGTCGCATCTTTATAATGAGAGTATTGTTGCAGTTGTGACTTTACTGTGGAAAATTGTCACAGTCGCAACTGGGGAATGGAATGGAACTACAATGGGGAAATGGTTGTGGATTTGCTATGGAAATCCACTGTTTGAGAATTTGATGGTCTAATTCACACCTTGGTGAATAACCCTCTGAATGTTTATCACTAAAATTGCATGTATTCTAATTCTATCTTAATCCTATTTTAAAGAAATCTAATTGAGCACCTTATAAGGTGCAGATATGCAGTTTTAAGCTTGCCATGCAAATCTGCCTAAAATCATAGTCTTAGAAAGTAAATCCAAATTGAAAATGTAATTATATAAAAGGATATAGTACTTTCTTTAGTGCAATTTTAGTTGCTTCTTTATTACCCTGCTTAATGACATTGAGTTTCAGTGTTGCTGTCTGGCAAACTTATCAGCACAGTTCTTCAGATAAGAGACCAATGAAACGAAGAAAGCAGTCTTTAAACATAAAGGCAGGTGAGAAGCTTTGTCCTTACATGGGCTGTGGAATGTTTTAGGCTAGGTTCAAACTAGCGTATTGTACGCAGCCTTTTTTTTTTTTTTTTTTTTTTAATTTTTAATTTATCTGGTGAAAAGATGCCAGAGAAAATCCATAGGGAACAATACTAATCGAAGATATGTTGTAGCGTTGCTACAATTTATTAAGTGGTGCCAATTACATGTTTCGGGCAGTGAGCCCTTTTTCAAATGTGCAAACAAAACATTTCATAAAGTATTTAAGACCCCTCAAGCCCCACCTCTGGTGCATAAGCCAATCAAGTCCGTAGTTGATGGAAGGACAGCCCCCTAGTCCAGGGCCTCCTTTAAAAATTAAAGTCCGCCAGAATAAAGTGCTAGGTACTGCCTGAGGCCTACTGCAGGGTCTTCACTGAGCATACATGGAATTCATACAATCAATAATACAATAAGACTGTACTACCAGCTTTAAGGACAGGAAAATATAATTGATCTGAGCCCAAGGCAGCATCGCTAGGCAGAGCAGATCCTCTATTCTTCTCTTTTTGGATTTATATGACTGTGTGGGTTAGAGAGATTTGCTGCACTTCCGTTTGGAAGATTGTGACAAAAACCTTTGGAAGCACCTTGTACCACTACAAATTAAACTATAATTGTTACCTTACATTGATATACTGCCAGATTAACGGTAGCGTTAACATAGAAAATGTGGGCTAGGCAGTCCAAAATGGGGTTAATCTGTAATAAAGAAAGGGAACATAAATAAGTAAATACATTTATAAAAAAAAAAAAGCTTTTATCGACCAATGGGCGTTAAGACCAAATGGTTACATGCTATTTAGTTTCCTTATCCAAATGGCTTCTTTTTTGCAGGAGCATTTTTTAAAAGGGGTACTATAGTGCTGATAAACTGCACACATACATATAAAACTCCTTTATATGAAGCCAATTGCAGACACAAATAGTTAAAAAAAAAAAAAAAACAACAACAAAAAACCTATGGAAGAAATAATACTTGCAGTTTGCTTTCCTTAATTAGTTTTGCTGAGCTGACATTTTCCATCCCCTGCTCCTCCTCCTCTTTCTGTTCTGCAAGTCAGGCAACACTAGAAGAAAAAGCTGCCTGACTGCTATTGGTTAAGCAGTGTGGTGACCTTTTGACCACATAAATTAAGCTTGATTACAGAGAGAAAGATAACTTGTAGTAAGTATGGTATCTTTTTATGGAAAACTGGCCAGTACACATCATGCATACATTTCCTGGTGCAGGAGTTTATCAATGTTGCAAACTCAATTATTCTGCATCACATGAAACAAAAGGAGAGAAACACTTCTCACTAAGGTATAGTACTGCATATATAAAGATGTATTTTTGCTATAGTTCCCCTTTAAGATCACCTCATCTACTTGGTATTACTACATATTTAACACAAGCCACCTGAGTTGGGACACCTGATATTTGCTATAGTGGTGTCATAGGATGACTTGGGTTTAAAATTTTTAATATTACGCCTATGTTCTTTTATGCGCTCCTTGACTGCTCTCATAGTTTGGCCCACATAAACCTTAAGGGGCATTTTAACATATAAGCCACATTTGTTGAATTGCATGTTGCAAAGTGTTTAAAAAATATCTGGGTTCCCTGGGAAGCGTGATTCATAAACCATTCTTTAATAATCAGTTGGCAACTTAAACATGGGAATGTGCCCTTTTTTTGGTACCACATTTAGGAAAATTAGCTGGTGTGAGTACACTAGGAATGACCAGATCATTTAAAGTCTTTTCTCTATGGTAGCTGAGCACAGGGGTTTTGCAAAAAATCTTCCCAAATTCCTTATCTTGCTGTAGAATCAGCCAGTATTTATTATTTTTACGTTCTTTTTAGATCTAGTAAAGTATTTAGAAAGGAATGGAATATTTGTGATCTAGATCTACTTTTAGTATTGTTATAAGCTTCTAATAAGTTCTCCTTTCTATAACCCCTCTCTGTAAATCTCCTAGTTAACTGTTTAGAAGCTATTTGAAAAGCATCGTCGGAGGATGTAATATGACGTGCCATGAGGAATTGTCATTTGGGGATGGCTTTGATTATAGCTGGATTGTGGAAGCTACTGGCATGCAGGATATTAATTGTATCTGTATCTTTGCGGAATAATTCTGTGGTAATCCCGTACTTTGTAGGGTCAATTTTACATCCAAAAAATTAATTGGTGTTTGACTGTATTCAATGTAAATTTAGTGGGATGAGCAGAGTTAGTGCTTTGAACCATCTTAAAAAAAAAAATCAGTAATAGGGCCAGACCAAATTATCAAAATATTGCCCGCAAACCTTAGAGATTTGATAATATGTTGTGCGTACTGACTAGTAAGGAATAGCTTCTTTTCAAAGTTATGCATAAATATATTCGCAAATGAAATGGCAACTGGAGCACCCATGGCTGTACCTTGTAATTGTATCTATTCTATTCTATTTTGGAACCATTGTCCCCATTTGTTGATCACTATTAACAACGTATTGTTCAATCATATCCTCAATGTTGGAGGGATACTACTCACTTGTTACAACTCATATCCTCCCTTTCACTAGATAGCCTGTATACCTCTCTATTCCCCAACAGGAAGGTATCAATTTTGTTGAAGACGAGCTCCTTGACACTAATATGTCACACCATTTGATTTATTTCATTATCGACTGTTATATATACTGGTGTATAAGTTGGTCAGTTTTTGGGCCAACAATTATGAAATTTACTATGACCCATGGATAAGGATAAAGTAAAACTTGGGGTTAAGGTTAGTTTGCACTGGGAGCTTTGATTTTCGGAAATGATAATAGCAGACGACTCTCCCACACAGCCCTGAGCGATAGAGGGGGATGGGAAGCAGTGGTCAGTTGTCTGTCTCCGGTTAGGGCCCCAGTTAAACACCGCAGGCTCTGGATCTATATTGGGCATCAGTGCAAAGAAACCCAAATAAAAGGTGGTAGCAGCCCCCCCAGCCCTGTGCAGGCACGAGTTGTATTTCACAACTGACCGTAGCACAAAAGCAAACTTCCCATGCAATTATACCCCAACCCAATAACAACTATGCAACAGTTAGCTCAGCACCGTCCTGTACATGTAAAGGGTAACTCTGTAAATTGGGTATGTCTAGCCCATGTGGTTAATGTATGTAGAAAAGTTAGGGCAGGGTGTATAAAGCATTACCTGTCTTTCTCTCTAGTTGCTGTCACAGTGAGGGGCGGCTGATCTCTGTCACAGAGAGTATGAGCTTCAGGGCAGCCTTCCTAATCACTGCTCCTCCCAATGGGTTTCACTTCAATTGCACTCGCAGCTACGGACTGAGTGCACCAGTCAGGTGTGCTTACTGCTTACACACAGAAATGCCGGCATTACTTCTGCGCAGCTCTTCAGCTAGTGACACCGCGCAGACAACAGCAAACCTCCAGTCTTCAGGAAATCCTGGCAAACCTCTGTCAGTGCCACTGCAGCTTGCACTGCCTCCTCCACCAGGAAATCCTTGCAAACCTCTCTGTCAGGGCCACTGCAGCTCGCACCACCCCCTCCACTTGCCTCAACCAATCCAGTGAAGGCAAAGTGGCTCAAAGCTTTTTTTTTTTTTCTGAGTACCATATTTACTTGTGTATAGGTCGAGTATACGATTTTAAATGATTTTTTTTTTTACCTAAATTTCTCGACTTATACTCGAATAAATACGGTACTCAGAAAAAAAAAAAAGCTTTGAGCTGCTCTGCCTTCGCTGGATTGGTTGTATTACGGTAGTACTTAGAGTTAAATCTAAAGTAGTTTTTGCTGAGAACAATGTTCGAACAGTCGATAATGAAATAAATCAAATGGTGTGACATATTAGTGTCAAGGAGCTCATCTTCAACATAATTGATACCTTCCTGTTGGGGAATAGAGGTATACAGGCTATCTAGTGAAAGTGAGGATATGAGTAGTATCCCGCCAACATTGAGTATATGATTGAACAATACGTTGTAAATAGTGATCAACAAACTTGGACAATGGTTCCAAAATAGATCCGATCCCTGAAATAATTGGGCGTCCTGAAGCGTTAAACTCCTTTTGTACTTTAGGTAACAAATACAATATTGGGGTACGTGAAGGCTTGACCACTAAGAAAAACTCTTCTCTTCCTTACTAATAATGTTATTAAGGACAGCTTCATTTACAAGAATCTCTATCTCTTTCCTGATATTAAATACAGTATCTGTGTCAATCTCTTGATAATGTGATTTATTATTAAGTTGACGAGCAGCTTCTTCTACATACATGGATCAGTCCATTACCACAATTCCTCCACCCTTGTCGGCTTTTTTTAATGACAATTTTTTTCATTGTTTTTAAGTGAGGGGTCTTAAATACTTTCTGAAATTGTTTGTTTGCCCGTTTGAAAAAGGGCTCACTGGCCGAAACATGTCATTGGCACTTAATAAATTTAGCAACACTATGGCTTTTTTCACATGCAACCATGCTTCAGTTTTCATTTTATACAGTTTTGTTATGTGGCTGTCAGGTCACTGGACTCAGAGGTTGCCCTCACAGCTTTTCTTTTGTGTTGGTTAACAACTTAAACAATGGAAGAACAGTGTTCACACTAGTGTATCATGCGCAGCGTATTATGTTAGAATGCTACCTGCTCTATTTCTTTGGGCGCATGGAATGCAGCGTATTGCATGCGACTACATTAGTTTCAATAGGAATTTCACAATTGCGATCACAAAGCGTAAATTGCTTGGATTAGTATCAAAATAAATAAATGGTAAGTTTAAAAAAAAAAACGCAGTGGAGAATTAATTACACAGAATGATTGACAATTTGAAATGAATTATACAGTATCTAATGCAGCTACATTTATAAGAATGCAAAAGACAAGGCATAGTCTATGCAATGCACTTTGCGTGTTCAGTTCAGGTGTGCTTTTCATTGAACCATGTTCTTTTGATTGGACATTTTTCCTTCTGGTACTTGCTTTACCTAGTCCTCTTCCATTCCTATAGCATTTTCTTCTGTCTTGTCATATCACATTTATTTTTTGGTAATAATTTTTTTTTTTTTTTTACAGGCTACCCAAAATGAGGCGAAAAGGACGTTGGCATAGAGTTTCTGCACCCCGGACTTCATCTTCTCCATGTAGTATTAAACATTCCCCTACCCGGGAAACCTTGACTTATGCCCAAGCTCAGCGAATGGTCGAAATTGAAATAGAAGGACGTTTGCATAGGATCAGTATTTTTGATCCTTTGGACATTATTTCTGAGGATGACCTTACTGCTCAAGAAATGAGTGAATGCAATAGCAATAAAGAGAACAGTGAGCAACCGCCCCAGGTTTGCTTACGATCAAAAAGGCATAAAGCAACTAAGGGGAAGAAAAAAGGTGAAGCTCTTCCAACTACCCATGGTCACACTACCACCAGCATTCTCCCAGAACCAAAAGTTCGTGTCATTGAGTGTAGTCCACCATCTGCTCCAAATAGGTCTCCCAACTATTATACATTTCAGGAGAAATCCTCTGAAGAACTGGATAAAGAGGTAGAATATGATATGGATGAAGAAGATTATGCGTGGCTGGAAATAATAAATGAAAAGCGGAAAACTGATGGGTGTTCTGTAGTTTCCCAAGACATATTTGAATTCCTCATGGACCGGTTTGAAAAGGAATCTTACTGTGAAAACCAAAAACAAGGTGACCAGCAGTCATTAATTGACGAGGATGCTGTGTGCTGCATATGTATGGATGGTGAATGTCAAAACAGCAATGTTATCTTATTTTGTGATATGTGTAACTTGGCAGTACATCAAGAGTGTTATGGGGTGCCATATATACCAGAAGGACAGTGGCTCTGTAGACATTGTCTTCAGTCTCGTAATATACCTATTGAATGTGTGTTGTGCCCAAATAAGGGAGGTGCCTTCAAAAAGACTGATGATGATCGATGGGGTCATGTTGTATGTGCTCTTTGGATACCAGAAGTTGGATTTGCTAACACAGTTTTTATTGAGCCTATAGATGGTGTACGAAACATTCCTCCAGCAAGATGGAAGTTGACCTGTTACCTCTGTAAACAAAAAGGCGTTGGTGCATGTATTCAATGCCATAAGGCTAACTGTTATACTGCTTTTCATGTGACGTGTGCTCAGAAAGCAGGATTGTATATGAAAATGGAACCTGTGAAAGAAGTTACGGGCAGTAGCACAACCTTCTCTGTTAAAAAGACTGCATATTGTGATGCGCACACTCCTTCAGGTTGTGTGAGGAGGCCACTAAATATTTATGAAGAACCAGAATCTAAAAATGGGATTTGTAGAAAGGGGTCAGAGAAAAATGGCAGGTCAACTTCCAAAGTTCGAAAAAAAGCAAAAAAGGCCAAAAAAGCTTTGACTGAAACCTGTACTGTCTTACCAACTGTCACTGTACCTGATATTCCACCTCAAAGGTAAGAGTCTGAAAGATAAATTTTAAATATTACACCCCTCATTTGCAGAATTTTAAAATGTCCTATATCTGATGAGGACATTGAGCACTTCCATGACCATATTCCACTGGGCATGCCACTAACAGGTGACTTTTAATGCTCTTTTTTAAATTATAATTCCATGTGCTCTGTGTAAATTTTCTCAGCCTCCAGATACTTTAATACTGAATTCAACTCCAAAAGATGTCTGTAACTAGCTTACTTGTAGTTAAGGCCACACAGTCTTATTTACGAGGTTTTCAATTCTTCGAATGTTACCCAGGGGGTCCTTTTCCCCTGATGTCTTATGTTCTCCCTGCAGACTATGAAGTCGTGTACACTTAGTGGGTCTCCTATCCACCAGGTACCCTTTTGAGTTCTTCAAAATGTTTATCTCTCGTCTCTTCTCACTTGACCATCTGTGGGGACCCTTCTCATTCTTTTTACAACCTAGGTCACTTGAGCTAAAAATAATGACTTTGAGGAAACCTTGATAGGAAAAGATACTATAAAATGCTAGTTCACGACAGCAAAGCTAAAAAAAGAACTCTCCAGTGGATATTGATGGCTTTTTTTTTTTTTTTTATTCAAATGCTTAGCAATCTCTTACACCTCTAAATTGTTCTTTCATACATTATTTTTCCTTGTAGAAAATGGAGAACTAACTCTTAAAACTAGAAATGATTAATGCAAAAACGTTGCTGACCATGTACAAGTGTACAGTATTTCCCTTTGATTAGTGATTCACACCTTTTGATGGTGTCTGTTCCACAGATAAATATTTCCTTTGCTAAAGGCAATGGTAATGCTCAGGGTACCCTGTCTTTTAGGTTTGCACTGTTTAAATCAAGCGTCGGTGTCATTATGAAAGGTCTATAGATGTGTGGTGTTTAAAAGGGATAAAGTTTGCAAAACTTTCCTTTTAGGTGCATACCAATCAGTTCAGTTCCATACCAAATGGATACCTCAGTATACAATATTAATTGGAAGTAATTATAAATTAGTATTTTATGTGCATATATATCATACACGCCATCATTTACTTTTAAAGAGGCAAACTTCTGAAATGTACATAATGCGGTATAAATAAATTTTAGTATTTGTAAAAATTATGTAGTATTACTAAATTATGTATTTAGTATTATGTGCAGTGCGTATTATGATCACTGCGCATAATACGCTAATGTGAACCTAGCCTAATGAACAATCTGGAGGTTATTGTGTGATGAATTTTTGTTCTGTATGTTGTATGGTTTGAAAATAAATCACTGTTATACTAATCATAGCTATAGAAATAATTGCTATGTCAGTCTGATAAAATACATGAGGTCATGTGCATTTTTTTTTAAATACTGTTACTCTTTAGTAAAGGAACATTTCTGATAGTAATGAATAAATCTGCAAATGGGCATTTTTGTTAATGTGTATGGATAGTTATTAGTTGATAACTATGCACACATTACACATTTTGGTGCTGGAGATTTAGAAGCATTCACTTCCATGGGCAGGGTATGGACATCATCACCCTGCTAGCTACTGAAGGGTTCCTCCCCACAGGCAAACTCTTTTAAATAAGGGCCATACACTGAAATGAAACTGGCTTTTGAAAGGTATGCCATGTATTTAATGACATTTATTGTATGACGTGTATTTAGTGACATAGTTGTCAAGGGGATTACATGAAGCAGAAAACATTCAATTAACAAAATATCCTTAAACATTACAGTTGCAAGTATTTAGGGGTTTCATTTATTGAAGGTATATTTAATGGAGAAGTGCTTAAGAATTATTGATAGACATAATTGCATTTAATGGAATTGTTTGAGTGGTGCAAACTATATCATTTTGTTTTTTAAAAATAAATAAATGGGGTACTCCTGTCCAAGTGTTTATAAGATAGCTGTCATATTATAATGACTGTTAAACTTGCATTACATTTTTAAAGAGAATCCATAATTTCTTTACAATATTTTAACCAGTAATATTAAGCCACCAATTCAATAAACCAAGATCTGCAAACAGAATTGTATTTCTATGAAGTGAACCTGTCAAATAGTCATTAGTATTTCTGTTGGAAGCACAATGAAATCTAAACCAAAGGCTCAGAACTACAGTTAACAGGTGCGTTCTCTAGCATATTACTGTGGGATTTTGACACACACTGGTTATGGCTTCCACAGTTAGGATGAAGTAATATGAGTGTCAAAGCCACAATTACACCTCCCCTTTGACTCACTAACTCAGTCTGGAGCTGGGTTCTAGCATTGCTTCAGACTACGTGTGCTTTTCCTGGACTCTACATTGATAACCCAAACAAGTTCACAAAAATATTTTATTGCTCCTCCCTGAGGACCAACTGCGTAAGTAGGCACTAGGGCAGCGGTTCTTAACCTTTTGAGAACCGCGACCCCAGGCGTTGACATAACGGTGTGACGTTTTGCCCGAACGTCATTACGTACGCGCGTCATGTGGTGACATTTTGGGCCGTCACCCCGCTGGAACCCTTATATGCAGGGTCCTGCGGGTGCTTCCGGGCTCAGCGGCAGTTCTCGACCCCTGTGGGATGGTTGTGCGACCCCCAGGTTGAAAACCGCTGCACTAGGGGAAATCTTGGGGAATACCTTAATTCAGGGGTCGGCAACGTGTGGCTCTTTTGATGGCCTCATCTGACTCTTTGACTGTAATGAGCGGTGGTCACATGCAAACACTGCTCGTTACAGTTTGCCTGCTAATTGCCAGCAAGCTCTGTAGAGAAAGCTCTCTCAGCGCTTCCGGGTTTCTAGCCAAAACGGAGTCACTGACATCACCTATGTCAGCGGCGCCAGATTCAAAGGGGCTGAGAGAGCTGCATGTATATGGCACTCTCAGCCCAAAAAGTTGCCGACCCCTGCCTTAATTGAACATTAAGATTTTATAAACAATATGGTCCTCCAACAACGTTTCATAATTTTTATTCTGCATAGTCCAAAATCTTCCTAAATATCAAAAAGGTTTAATAAAAGGGTTACATTCCCTAAACATTTGTGCTTCAATAAACAGGTAGTTAATCTACCAATTTTTGCATATATCAGGTGTTTTTCCCCTTTTTGTTGTACCTTTTTTTTTTTTCTACCATTAATAAATATTGTCAGATGATTTAATTAAAACTGGGATCGGCAACCTTTTGAGCTGAGAGAGCTATATATGTGTGGCTCTGCTCAGCCCTTTTGAGTCTGGAGCCGCTGATGTTGTGACGCCAGTGACTTTCGATTGGCTAGCAACCCGTAAGCACTGAGAGAGCTTTGTCTCTACAGCGCTTGCTGACAATTAGCCGGCAGACTGTAACGAGCAGTGCTTGCATGTTAGCATCGCTCATTACAATCAAAGAAGTCAGATGTAGCCATCAAAAAAGCCGCATCTGGCTTCAAAGCCCTAGGTTGCCGGCCCCTGAATTAAAACAATCACAAACCTTTATGCTGCAGCGTAGTGGGATGGAGTAGGCATTTTTATGTTTGAGGTTTTTACAGATATTTGGGTACCTGGAAGATCTTGTGTGAAAGACAGTTAAGCTGTAGGAGAGGAAAAAGGACTTTCTGTGAGGAAGAAAACATACACAGGCAGGACAGATATATTTAGAGAAAAATAGCTGAAGTAATTTCATCTGGATCTTCCAGAGCAAATGATAAGAGACTAGGACTTTGAGCTGGCAGGAAATCGCATATCCTGTTTCTGACTTAAAGGACCAGTAATACCAAAAAAATTAATATTCTACAGTGGTGTGAAAAAGTATTTGCCC